>CANYLF011403057.1:0-15937 GCA_948193215.1 Bocquillonia castaneifolia | reverse complement strand
TTATTGGACAGGGACATTGTGCTTATTTTAAGTGGCATGATGAGTGGGTGAATGAAAGATCTCTATATATGTTGAATGAGGTGAAGCGTTTGAATTATAATTTAGAAGGGGCTAGTAGTGATGTTGCACTAATCCAAGCAGCAAATGGAAGAGAGAGATAGGCTGAAAAGGAAAATGATGAGCTTCGGAAGGAAATTGATCGAGTGAAAGGCAAACTGAAGTTCATTAAAGAGTGAACAAAAAAAATTGAAGGAAGTTTAAACTTCTATAAGGTTGGATTTTATATTGTTCTTGAATTGTTAATGTTGGAAGTTTTTGCTTTTAAGAAGTAATTGAAGGAAGCAAAATTTGTTGACGTAGCTGCTGATTAGAAGTTGATGTTTGAGTTGTAATTAGGGGGGTTAATTGGGTGGGTTAATGAGGGGATTATAATTTGATGTTTGTGTTGTATTTAGGGGGTTAATTAAGGGGGTTAATGAGGGGATTATGAGTTGATATATGTTTGTGTTCTGCACTTATAATGTAATGGCAATATGCTACTTATAATGTAATGGCAGTATGCTTATTTTACAGGTAATGAATATATATGGCTTTTTCTTGTTCAATCTTGTTGAATCCTCTAATGCAAATAAGGGAAAAATGGGACCATTTGGCTTTTATAAATAAATTTGTCTTGTTGTCGAATGTTTTGGTCAGAATAATCTAAAAACTATAATGGTCCCCCATTGGCTTTTTCTTGCTAGAAAACTACATCAACACATAAAATATGCCATCAATAAACAATAAAGACCTTAAAATAAATGTTAAATCTACCATCAAAAGTATCATAATTCAATTAGAATATATAAACATAAGTATATTGATAGTGACATAAATGTGTCAACCACCATAATTACATGACCATGGGAACCATAATAATTACTGCCAGCCATATATGCAAGTTGTGATAATTACAAAATAAAGTCACCTAACTTTAGAATGGACTGACTTCAAAACAAATGGACCTTAAAATAAGGAACCTTTCAAAACATAAAGACCTCAAAACAAGCAAAAATCAGTATTCACATGGCACACAGTCTTCACATGCTAACCAACATAAAACACCCATCACCTAATGTCACTTCTTTTTATTCTTAAAATCTATAACCTTCTTCATCTTTTGTGTTGGTTTAGGCAAAACATGTTGCCCTTCAAATGTCATCAGGTCACAATTTCTAAGGGTTGCTCTAATTGGTGATGGTTGGTACTCAACAACAGTATTAGAACTTGGTGCTTTAGATCTGGCAGCAATATCACTCGGAGCAGCAACAATATCAATTGGAGCAGCAGTAATATTAGCAGTAGTAGTAGCACTTGGAGCAACAACATTTACAGCAGCAGATTTACCCTTTTCTAGCAGCATTGACAGCAGTAGATTTAGGCTTTATTGCAGTAGTTCTCTGTAATTTCTGACTCATGTTCCTTGTGATCCTCATTAAAGAGCTAGCTCCTGATGCTGCAACTTGTTTTGCATTATACACAGTGTTCATTTTTGAGTTACCAGGTAACTGCATGGAAAAAATAAGGTAAAATCAGACCTAATTTCACTAACAGTGCAAGTTTTAGCTATACAAGCAATTAATCAATCATACATACTATCCAATACATATTCGGTTGATTAACATCAGAACAAGTCACATTATATCCTTTCATGTTATATGTACTTAATTTAGCTCATCAAGTTATATGTACTTAATTTAGCTCATTCATTAGCAATCAATCTACTATTAATCCTTTCATTTCCAGCTCCATGAGAACCACCAAATTCTATTCCTTCAACATTTTCAGTTGCTATAACATTTTCAGATGCTATAACATTTTCAACTGCAACAACATCATTAGAATCTGCTACAACACTTTCAGTAGCATTTTTTGTTCTTTTCTTGCTCCTCTGTGAAAAAGAAATACAATTAATTAAATCAGGAATATAAGCATAAGGGATCATATGCCATTGTAGTGAAGTGATTATATCCAACATCTACCACATATTTCATGACATCGTCCATAGTAAGTCTTTTCACTTAATGCAAGTTCATGTGCTTTCCCCCTAAATACAGTAGCATAGGTTTCATCTCAAACTTCCCTCCATAGTACAGTGCAACAGGGATTCTGTGAATTCAATTGAACGAAGTTTTATTAACAAAATTATCATAATATAACAACTATTTTGTCATCAAACCGAACCTAATCTCATGTTCAGTTCCCCAATTTTAATTATTTAAAGGCCCAACAGCTTTTTATGGCCTAAACTTTAGGCCATTTTTCAAATATAGCCCCAACTTCAAAAAGTTTCAGTTAGTACCTGGTACTTTTTGAATTGATTTAAATATAGCCAACTCGATTTTGGCGTGTGTTTTGGCTGAAGTGGCTTATTGACGAGGCTCTCATTACTGACGTGGCATGTGTTTTGGCTGACGTGGCTTGCTGACGCGGCTGCCACGTCTGCCAAAACACATGCCACTTTAGCAATGAGAGCCACGTCAGCCAAAACACATGCCACATCAGCCACACATGCCACGTCAGCCAAAACACACTCCAAAATTGAGTTGGCTATATTTGAATCAATTCGAAAAGTACTAGGTACTAATTGAAACTTTTTGAAGTTGTGGCTATATTTGAAAAATGGCCTAAAGTTCAGGCCATAAAAGGCTATTAGGCCTTATTTAAACACCTTATCATGACTAAGAAACCCTAATCTTTATAAAAAAAATCTCCATTAATACCAATTTTCAACATACAAATTACAGTATAAACCCTAGAAAAGAACCCTAAATCTTAAAGAAAAAACCCCCCAATATGTAATAAAAATTGAACAATTAGAACAGTTTGAACCCTAGAATATAAACCATAAAATTTAAGAAAATCTCTAAATGTAATACAAATTAAAGATATATATATTACTTTAAACCAGCAACTTAATATACCATTAAGCATGAAAACAATGGCAAAAAAAAGTTTAAGGAAGTATTATTAACTTACCCTTTTGGTTCTTTTTTCCTGGCCATTTCTTTGACTAAAAATGAGAAACGGTTCAAACAGAACAAAGCCTCTTGCAAGGAAAACGGAAAAAAAATGGCACCATTTGTTGTAGCTCTGAGTTGTAGGCTTGAATGGAAACGGGAAACGGTTTTCTTATGATTTGCTTAATAGGTTTTGAGAGCTAAGAGAGGGTAGTGGGTATTTTTGGATTTGTTTCCTGAGCAAAACGGTGCTATTTTTACTCACATGTGAGTCATACATGTGTGCTAGGGCAAAAGAAGGAGAAATTTCTCACTAAAACGTCGTCGTTTATTTGAGCCTCAAATAAGGCTGATGCTGCTTATGTAGCATGGGCAGGTGGAGGAATAAAAGCCACGTCAACAAGCTACGTCAGTCAAAACACTTGCTAAAATTAAGTTGGCTATATTTGAATCAAGTCGAATAGTATAAGGTAATAACTGACACAATTTGAAGTTGGGGCTATATTTGAAAAATGACCTAAAGTTCAGGCCATAATAGGTTATTAGGCCTTTATATGCAGAGTTTACTGCTTTTAAAGGATCGAGAACAACACTAAAATTCCAGTCATTTCTACTTTTCCAAATAGTCAAACTAATATAGAGGATTACTGACAAATCTAGATTAGATTTTATCTTTTGTGCTATTTTGCTTCACCAGTTCTTCGGGGAGATATGAATCACTTCCTGTGAATGCAGACCAATTGGGGAAGTAAACCAAGTGCCCTAAGCATGTCGACGACCATGTTCCTTATTCTCATAAACTGAATCACAAATTGAGCATAAAGATGAATTAGCAATCTTCCTCTTAAACAAGTTGCATTGAGTAGGAACATCATTTGACAAAATTCTCCACTTGAATAATTTAATTCTGGGAAGAAGATCTAATGACCACAGCAACTTCCAATTAAAGCAAGCAGATGAAGATGGATGATTGAAAGATTGTTGAACAACTGCTTGATTTTGAATCATATGATATGCTGCTTTAACAGTAAATTTTCTCAGGATATTATCCTTCTACCAATCTATCTTATAATCTAGTATGCCCTACATAGATTTTTAAATCTCTCTCTTTTTTGAAAATAATAAATACAACCTTACTCTATTCCATCATCCATTAATATTGAACAAATCAGAAACTACTTTCGGTGCTGCAGCAGGTTTTGGAGAGACTATTTTAGATCCTGGCAGTGGGAAGGAACCAATTGATCTTCCTAAATGTTAACATTCTCCCCACTTCCCATAATCCATGGGCTCCCATTCTTTATTACCTCTCTACCCTGACAAAGGCTTCCCTAGGACTAAGAGGATAGCTGCTTAACTAGGGCATCTAGTAAGGAAGGAGATTGGAAATACTTTACTTTTGAAATCCTAGTACTTAAAGAGTTAGGATGTGCAATTATCCTCCAGACCTGTTTAGCCACCAATGCTTCTATTGAACAAATGAGCATTTCTAATCCGCAGACCCCATCTTGCTTTTGATCTAGTCAATTTATTCCAAATAGCCCAAACAATACATTTATTTTCAATTTCTTATTACCACCAGAATTTAGATAAAAAGGAATCAATCTGCTTTGTAATTTTGGACACAAAAACATAGACATAAATATATACATGAATTGCTAATAAAAATGATTTAATCATAACCTCTCTTATTGCACACGGTAACATTTTAAATTTCTGGCATTGAGCTTCAGATCTAATTTTATATAAAACACCCCTAAACAAAGTTGCTTTAGATTTATGCCAAATAATAGGAGGGCCTAAATATTTATCATTTTCATCCACATAGCTCATTCTCAAGGCTGACAACAAATGCTCTTTTAAAGCAGTCGGGATTTTAACAAAAAAAAACTTTGGACTTTACATAATTAATAGTTTGGCCAGAAGCACAAGAATATATATTTAGGATAATAATTAACTAAGAAACTTCAAAAACTAAAGCCTTGTCAAGTAACAAAGTTTTATCAACATACAACAGATGATTAATAGGAGGATAGTGTTGAGAGATTTTAAAACCATGTAATGCTCCAGCAGCCAAGCCATAATTCAACATACATGATAAAGTTGTAGACATTAAAATAAAGGCAAAATGCATATTTAGGTCCCTGTAAATTTTTTTTCGGATTAGGTCCTGCACTTTTATTTGTTCAAATTGAGTCCTTGCACTTTTATTTTGGTTCACATTTGGTCCTTCTATAACAGCGTGTCAAAAATAGTCTCATGTGCAGACAAGGGAGACTGTGCTTCCCAATTCAGCTAAATGACCATGACTCAAAAGACATACTTAGGTCTCTGTACTCTTATTTTTGTTCAGATTAGGTCCCTGCACTTTTATTTGTTCACATCAAGTCCTTGCACATTTATTTTTGTTAATATTTAGTCCCTTTATGTGAAGAATGGTGTGTCAGGAAGAGAAAATACACATGTCATTATGAATGCCACATATATATATATATATATATTTCTCTTTCGTTTTTGTTTTAAATGTATATACAATATATTAGTATATAATGCTTAGTTTATGTAAAATATACATTAGTTTTATAAGATAATATAAAAATTAAAACTTATAAATAAAATGCCATTCATATCTTTTATATATCGATCTAAAGTTAAATAAAAAAATTGTTATTTTAGAGATTAAATTTAAAAAATATCACAACATTCTTTTTAATTTTTTTGAAAAATTAACTTTTAATTATGTTATTTGTGTAAAATAGTTGTTTAGTCTATCTCAATTACTATTATTATAAATTTGATAGAAGATAAGTAACTATTGGGAATTTAGGTGTAATAAAATTATTAACAGCTTTTTTTTTAAATATCATACGATTTAATATCATATAAATCTCAATTACACATACATGACACTCTTTACAATTTTATTTTATTTTTTCAAAAAAAAAATTCACCACATTACTTTTAAGTTTTACCTCAAAAATTAAAATAATTTCTTACTTTAAAATTAAAATTTTAAAAATGAAAAACTATTTATTTCTCTTGTATTTTCTAATATTTTTTATATTTCTTTATAATTTTAAAAATAACATATTTAAATAAATATCTCACAAAGTAATTTTGAAAATAAAACCACGCATTGCGGGGGTGCTCAGCTAGTTACTAATAGAAGAAGAATAACAAATGTATTTAAACTTTTCTCTGATTTATTTTTAAAAAATCTTTAAATTATTTTTTTATTGTATTGCCTGTTAGTTGAAAGAGTGAAAAAAAAAGAAGAATTATTTTTGGTGTAATTGTTGTTTGTTTTAAAATCAGATCTAAAGTTGGTATTTTTATTTTTTAAAATGTTATTGTCTATTTAACAAATCAAAAAAAAAATTTGGGTGTCAGCATATAAACATAAATATTATTTGATATTCTATAACACCCAAAATTTTAACTATCGTAAACTCCTAACAGTTTGAACAAAATTGTAGTTTTTGAATTATTTTAGCCAAATTATGCACTTTTTCTTCAATCTAACTTTATATTCCTCAATAATATACTTAGATAGACCTTAAAAATCAATTTAGAAAAATTATAGAAGTCAAATATAAAAAAGTTACTATTGGGGTAGCAACTATGCAAAAACAAGATTTAAATTCATGTTTGAAAACTTAAATTAATTCACCACCTAAACGAATTAGTTTTGGTCTGAATTTTGTAGGGTTTTTAGGGGACTTATTAAGGTACCAAATGGTCAAAAATTTAGAGAAAATACTGTTGATTAACTATCTTCAAGTTGCATCACAAATTGAGGTAAAAACAGCCCCAAATTTTAAGACAGTACAATAAATGTTTTAGGTAGTATTTTAACTCTAATTTCTTATCATTTAAACTCCAAACATATATTCACATTCTCATACGAAAATCATACATACATTAGACTCACATATATTTAATTTAAATTCTAACTTAGCTAATCTAAATTAAGCACACATATTCAATCCATAAGGTAAATAGAAAACCAACCTTAAACATATTTATAATTATCAAGTTAACCTTACATATTCGATACTAGGTTATTAACCACATCACACATAGTTTATAATCATATTTTACATCCCCAAAATGCCCCGTGTAATTTGTATTCTCCTTCGGCCCACCTAAAATGCTCGATGATGTGAAATGTAGGAGTTGCACGGTTTTGACTATCAACTAGCAAATTGTCCTAAAAAATATGCCAAGGGGTGAGCTGGCTACTCAATAAGCATTTAGCAAATCAAACAACAACCACCTTAAGTAGAAGTTATCCAAACTCACAAAGATAATATAAATAAACCAGCAATTTATGCAATACAAAATATCAAAGCAACCATTTATACAAAAATTACCAAACATATACAATTTAATCACAAGATCGGGTGGATGGCTCATGCTCACCAAATCCTCACCAAATCATTTTCCTCATTCTTTCATAAATGTGAATAGGTGGCCACCTATGAGACTATCCCACCGGCTCAGTCTTGCCATCTCTCGATAGGCAGCTATCCCACCGACTCAGCTTACTCGAATCACATAACCCATTTTTCCCCTGAGTCAATCCAAACTCATTTCAACATGGCTCAATAATACTTATTTCCATCATAACACAACTTATTAAATCTTACCAAATCATCATACAATCACATACCCAAATAGCCATCCAAAACCACAACACATATTTATGTTAAACATAAATTCAAAACCATATCAATCAACACATATACAACACACATCCAAGTTGAAATTTTTCACTCAATACACTTATCATTTAATAAGCTAAATACTTACCAAATCACAAGCAAATTCAAGGGTTTGAGTTACCCTTTTCTTCACCAACAATTTCTTTGCCTTTGGGGTCACCTAAACAATAAAATTAAATAACATACGCACACTTAAAATCACACATAACACATAATCATCAAAACAAAATTATTTCCCCCAATTCCTAAATCACCATAAGTTTACTAATCAATTCAAAGTAGAATTTAATACACGAAAATACATATATATTTATTAATCATTAATCTACCTATAATATCCAAATTTACCAAATGGACACCTATACATAATTTAATATGATGCATGAGATGAATGATACATAACAATATGCATGTACATGTAGACAGCTTACATGTACTGACTTTAAAAATTCACTAGAAATTATGTACACTTGATAAAATTTTGAAATTTTATAGGGTTATACTTCCATCAAAATAGAACCTGTAACAATAAGAATCATCCTAAAATCATTTGTATAAATAAAAGTTATGATTTTTTTAATACAGCTACTTCTAATCCCATATAAATAGAGTAGTCCAAAGTTTGACCTTCAAAATCTAACCAAATGAATGAATTTTCTTCTAAAATTTTACAGGGTTGTGGAGGACCTTCTAAGGTTTTCATGGCCACCAATTTAGTCCAATTTGGACTTGTAAAACTCAAGTTATGATCAAAATACTAAGGCCGTTTTTCAGAGTATAAAATAGAAATTTATACTTTGAATAAATTCATGTATAAACTTCAAAATAACATTATCTCTACAAATTAATACATGATTCATACTTAATCAAGTCTTAATAACATGATTACTACTTAAAATCAGATTTTTCCCAAATTCTACAAGAACCCTAAAATAATTAAATTATTACATAGAAAATACTTACCTCAATCAAGCTCTAAACCTTCAATTATTATTCACTTGATTTTCTTCTTCAATCTTAAGCTTTAAAGAATAATTTTTGGCAAATTTTTGATGCTAATAGATGAAGAGGCAGTATGTGAAAGGAAAAAAGAAAGGAGAAGAAGAAAGAATAAGGGAAAAAAATACAAAGTGATAAGATAAGAAGAGAAATGGGTTACGGGTGGTTTCATCATCATCATCATCATCTATCACTCTCCACAAGCCCTCAAAATAATTCTACCAACCAATTAATCATTCACTCAAACTTATACTATAAATAACTCCTTTAACTTTTCTTACAATTAGGTCCTTATTCTAACCTAACTTCCTTAAACTTCACTACACATAATAATCTTCTACCATAATATATTATGCAATGTATCACACATAATTATGATGCAAATGATATTATTTATGATATGGTAATGCATAATTAATTATTTTATAATATTTTTTTACGGTCGTGACAACACTGCTCCATCAACATTACATTTACATCTTCCTTGTCCTAGAGGAAAGGTGTCACGCTCAAAATCATAATATTCACATACATATTATAACACATAATTAGTTTAAAAATAATATTATAATTATTTTTGAACAATTTCAAGTTGGTTCACATATAAATAAAACTTAAAAATATTTCGTAAACATATATTTGCCAACTTGAGTAGCATAACATGCTTGACATATACAACTGAAAATTCTCACAACAATCAAATACACACAAATACCCAACATGCCCATATTCTCGTGATAACTCATCTGACCCACCAAACAATGTTGGTTGATGCAATATGGAGTAATGAATAGCTAGAACTTTCTACTATTATGCAAACCTGGGAAAAATTGCAAAGGGGTGAGCTGGCGACTGAAGTATTTAATTTACTAAACAATCGTATATTAGGTAAAAATTATCACAGCCTATATAAACTCATAAATCATATAATTAATTCATAAATAATCTTAAATTCAACCAATTCCAAATTTTTTAACCAAATAAACAATTCCACTTAACAAGTACATTTCCTTTCAAAATTCCAATCAATTCATATTTTTTTTTCATTCTCAAGCAATCAAAATTTCATCCAAACCACTGCCACCTCAATTATTTCAACTTCTTACCAAGTCACAAATTCACAAATTCAACAATACCACATTATTAAATCACATCATCAATCACTATACATAAATGATCCATTTATGATAAAGGTAATATATCCGCACACAACCACCTTTTACTTATGAGAAATGTAATATTTTTTTAATGTATCACACACAGCCACATTTCACTTATAAGAAAGGTAATATATTTTTTTTATATTGCACACAGCCACCTTTCTCATAAATTTCACATATGTGTGAGGCACAATACAATCACAACCAATTCACCTCACACACGTCATAATCAATTCACAAAGTCTCAATTCAATCATTATCTCATCAAATTCATAATTTCACAAGTATCAGTTCATCTACTTCCAAATCAAAAGCCAAGAGCATAACAGTTATCAACTCAATCAACTAGAACATATCAATTAAACAAATATAGCAATTTCCACTCAATATACATAAAGTTTAGTCTATTAAATATTTACAATATAGGACAACAAGGTAGTCCTAATGATCATTTTTTACAACTTCTTTGCCCTTAGACACACCTATTCACACACACTAATCATTAATATGCCCACAACACCCAAATTCACCAAATAAACACCTATACATGATTTAATATGATGCATGAGATGAATGATAACATGACAACATGCATGTTCATGTAGGTAGCTTACATATACTAACTTTAAAATTACGCTAGAAATTATATACACTTAATAAAAATATGATATTTTATAGAATTATACTTCCATCTAATTAGAAATCGCAACAGCAATAATCACCTCAAAATTATCTGTATAAATAAAGTTATAATATTTTTAATACAGTTACTTCTATATTTGTATCAACAAAGCAGTCCAAAGTTTGACCTTAAACAACCAACCAAAAGTATGAATTTTTTTCTGAAATTTTGCAAAGTTATAAAGAACATCCTAAAGTTTTCATAGACATCAAATTCGCTCAATTTAGACTTGTATAACTCAAATTATAATCAAAATACTGAGACTTTTCTATACAGTCTAAAATCAGCAACATGCACTTTCTTCAAATTCATGTAATCAACCTCAAATAATACTATTCGTATAAATTGATACATAATTCATACTTAATCAAGTCCTAATTATATGATTACAACTTTAAATCAAGTTTTTCTCAAATTCTACATGAACCATAATATAATTAAACTACTACAAAGAAAATAATTTACCTTAATCAAGCTTCTAACCTTCAAATTATTCTTCACTTAATTTTCTTATACAATCTAAAGCCTTAAAGAAAAATTTGTGGTGTTTTTGATGGAAAAGAGTAAGAGGGCAGAATATGTAAGGAAGGAAAGAAGAAAAGAAAGGAAGAAAAGGAAAGAAGAAAAGAAAGGAAGAAAATGAAAGAGTAGAGATAAGGAGAAGAAGGATAGGAACAGGTAAGGTCGGTGGAATTCTCCACTAACTATATTTTATTTATTATTATTATTATTATTATTATTATTATTATTATTACACATCACTATCTATAAGCCCTCAAAATAATTCTTCCAACCAATTAATCGTTCACTTAAACTTATACTACAAATAACTCCTTTAGCTTTCTTTACAATTAGGTTCATACTCTACCCTAACTCCCATAACTCCTTATTACACGCAAAACTCTTCTACCACATTATATCATGTAATACAATACACATAAATATGGTGCAAATGATATGATTAATGATATGTTAATGCATATTACTAATTATTTTTTTTATTTAAAATACGGCCGTGACACAAGGCCCCTTAATATTACTGTAACTTGTCTGAATAATTCTTTTTAACTTTTTAAAGACATAGTGACTCAAATATTAAATGTTGGTTATCTAAAAGAACTAAAATACACTTATTTATTTTGAATTATGTATTCTAACTTTAGACAATAAGTTAAACATATTCTTTTAAAAAATAAAATTATATATTTTAACTTTTATAATTGATGTAATATTCAACTTATTAATTTTTTAATATCAAAAATTGTTACAATAAGCCAAACAATCATTTTTTTTACCTGTTAAAGTGACTACATAATACTTTTGAAAAAGAATTAATATATTAGTATTTCATATGTAATTATTGAAAGTTTATGATATAATTATTAAAAGCCGAAAATTTTGGGTATTTTCTAGTAATTAAGCCCTAAGATTTTACTAAGAAATTAACTTAAAGGGGAACTTTGTGCTCAAACATTTTCGGAAAGAATGGATAAAAAAAACCAATTAAGCAAGATTAAAAAGTCCTACTTCCCAGGAAGTTCAACTTCCTTAGCTAACTTACCCCAACCAAGCAAGGCTAAAAACTTTAATAAATTGTTTGGTTAACTAAAGAACATGAAAAGTGATGGAAATTTTATTTTAAAATTTTTTTAAAATATTAAAATTTTTATTCTTTATTTATTTTATATGTGTTTATTTGTGAAATATAAATATTGCACATAAATTTTTATTAATTTGAGCAATTAATAATGATTTAACTTAATTCTCATGGAATAAAAAAAATCCATTAATTCCATATGGGTGAGGAGGAATGGGTGATCCCATTTAGAAGTATCGAATTCTCATTGTCCCTCTAATTTAGCTCAATCAAACATCGAGAATAAGAATTGTTTACTCCCATTCCAATTCCCATTTCATTTTTAAACTAACCAAACGATCCCTTGGGTACACAAGCACTTTGGTGTTCAACTCGTTAATAAGCTCATCTTAAGTCCATCTTAATTAAATGAGTCTAAAACTTAATGTATTAAGAGGTAATTAAATTTTGCCTTGTGTTTTACCATAATATAATAAATGTTTCCAAACATTTGAAAAGTATATTTTTACCTCATGTACTTTATTTTTATTACAACAATTACCCTTTCAATACAATTTTATTTATTTTTAATTGAGATAACAAAATTTTAAAAAATCACAGTTAACATACTGGTATTATGATAATAATAAACAAATTACCAAAAAAATAACAATAATAACATATAAAACAGTGTATAAGTATGTATTTTATTATAAGTAAAAATATTAATTAATATATTTAGTGTAAGAGTTTGTAAATATTTATATTTACGATAGACAATATATTTAAATAAAAAATGTTAATAAATGTATTTAGTATTAGAGTTTATAAATATTTATAGTTACAATAAAGAATATATTTGTGCAGTAATTTGTATATTTTTATTATTATAATATCATATTTTGTTGTTACATATGAGTTACTAATTTTAATTTAATATAAGATAATTAGAATTATATTAAAGGAGGTAATTAATGTAGCAAAAATAAAATATAAGGAATAAAAAAATACATTTTTTTAAACGTGGAAATGCATTTATATATATAAAGGAGGTAGTTGAAAGAGTGCATTCAGGATTTTGACACGTGGCGCTTTAAATGAATTTATTTTATTTTCCAAAAATAATTAGTCCCCTACATTTTTTGTATTTTTTTTCTAAATTTTAAAAATTTTTAATTTTTATTTATAGTATAATCTGTCAAAATACAATCTCCTAAATCTATTATAACTATAACAATCCAATTAAAAAAATTAAATAAAGAAAAGTTAGAATCTTTTGGTTTCAATTTTTTTGGAATGCACGCAATTAATTACAACAATTAAACATGAGCATATTATTCATTAGGTTTTTGTTTACTGACACATAAATAACTATAAATCATAATCTTTGTTTTTACTAATTATTTTAACAATATTATATGTATACCATTTTTACCCGAATTACACACACACACACACATATATATTAAGATTTAAATAAATAAATAAACAGATATTGATAGATTAAAAAATTATAATTTAAAATGTAATTTATTCAATTATAATTCTAAGTATAGCATATCCTCCAACTTCAAATGAAATAAGTTTATATTTTTAAATCTACTTACCTTTTTTTAGATATTAATATATTTCAGGCACTTTATAGAGATCGGTGTAGTCTAGCCAGGAGTTCTAATAACATACGTATTTTTTTAACTAATCTAAAGTTTTTCCATTTAGTTGTATATAGAAAATATTGGATACGTAAATGGGAAGTCAGTACTATATTAAAATCTACTGGTAATTAATTGCATACATATTTTTTTCACTAATCTTTATATTCAGTTACATTTAGAAAAAACAAAAACAAAAAAAATGATGGATAAATCAATATGAAGTTGAATCTAAACTAAACTCTACTAATAATCTAAAATTATAAGTTGGTCATAAACTAAATACAGTCATTAATATAATATATGCATAATAATCTTTTCTAATATTTTTGAGTGAGTTCTTTGGTCTTTAAGTGTTAATCACTATAATTTTAACATTTGAATCATTGTTTTAATATATTCCTCTCATTTTTTTCAATATGATTTTAGTTGATTATCAATTATTTATATTACATATGATTTGAGGCTTCTTAGCTCCTATTTAATTTTGTTAAGTTCACACAACATTGCATCATAAGTGGCAAGTAGACCTGTTCATTTTCATGGGCACCCAACATGTCCGCCCGACATAGGCCGAGTTTAGTTAGAATATATTTGAGTTAAGCCTGGTCAGAGCCCAAGTTCGTAAAGCCTGAATGTTTTATAGCGGTCTTGGGTTTGCTTTTATAGGCCCAATCAAGTCCGGCTCAGCCCGGTGTTATAAACCCTTTTATAATTCACATAAAAAATATTGAAGTTAGCATGATTCAACCAGTGATCTCTTCCTAACTCTTCATTTCAAACAATTAGGCCACATGTTGACTTATCTAAATATTAGATTTATTTATTGAAGAAGCAAATTAATTAATAAAAATTTAATAAGAGTTAAAAACGTAATCTAACTATAAGTATAAAACACAAGTCTCTTTCCAAAAAACGGTGAAAACATCTCTTTGTAATCATTATCAACAATTCAATACCAATAATATCAACTCCCTTAATCAATATTTCTACACCATTGCTTATCTTCTTAACCCTTATATTTTATCCAATTGAAGCTATCATTCATTGTGGGCACTCATTCTTAATACAGTCTCACCACTCTACCAATTACATAGCACAATAACAAATTCACCTTTTCATTACATAACACAACACATTCATGCATAATCATACCATTCCCATGCCCCAATGGTTCTAATCCCTGCTCTGATACCAAAAACTGTCACGCCCAAACTCATAATATTCACATACATATTATATCATATAATTAGCTTGAAAATAATATTATAATTATTTTTGAATCACTTAAAGTTGATCCACATATTTAATATGACTAAAAAAAAATTCTTAGAGTGTAGTTTTTGAATTATTTTGGCCAATTTATGCCCTTTTTCTTCAATCTAACATTATATTCTCCAATAATATACTTAGATAGACCTTAAAAATAAATTTAGAAAAATTATAGAAGTCAAATACAAAAAAGTTACTATTGGGGCAGCAATTATACGAAAATTGAACCGAAACTCACATTTGAAAACTTTGGTAATTTCACCACTTAAATGAATTAGTTTTGGCCTGAATTTTATAGGGTTTTTAGGGGACTTATTGAGGTATCTAATGGTCCAAAATTTAGAGAAAATACTGCTGATTAACTAGCTTCAAGTTGCATCACAAACTGAGGTAAAACAGTCCCAAAATTTGAGACAGTGGTAAGTGATTTAGGGAGTACTTTAACTTTAACTTCTCATTATTTAAGCTACTAGCATATATTCACATTCTCATAGATAGATTACCACTTAAATTCTATAAAAAAAATGCATAAACTAGACATACATATAAACAAATCAAGTTCTAACTTAGCTAAGTTAAGCACCCAAATACAATTCATAAGGTAAATTGATAACCAACATTTAACATATTTATGGTTATCCAGTTAGCCTTACATACCAAATACTAGGTTATTAACTACACCACACACATTTTATATTCATATTTTACATTCCCAAATTGCCCCATGAAACATGTATTCTCCTCTGGCCCACCTGAAAAGGCTTGATGATATGAAATGCAGGAATTTCACGGTTTCGATTATCAACAAGCAAGATGTCCTGAAAAATATGCCAATGTGTGAGCTGGCTACTCAATAAGAATTTAATTTACTAA
>CANYLF011402290.1:0-13172 GCA_948193215.1 Bocquillonia castaneifolia | reverse complement strand
TTCACCTCTCCGTAGCCCTCTTTTTTGGTACCTACATAATTTTCTTTCTTATTCTATTATGGCTAGCGAGCTCAGTAATGAAAAGATAAATAATGAGTTACTTATCTTGTACTACTTGGAAAAGAGTTTAGATGTGCAAGTTGGACGATTCTTTCAGATGAGATTGGTAGATTTGGCGTAGAAGAGCAAGGGAGTGATTAATATAGGAGGTTTTGTAACTCTACTAGCTAAGCAGATTGGAACATTTAGTCAGGGAGTAGTTCGATCTATTAATGCTCTTTCTCCTTGCGAGCATAGGCTTGGCATGACATTTATTAAGAATAGTCGAGCTTTTATCCTGCGAGATGGCAGATGGGTGTACATGAATGCCCCGACTTCTACTTCTTATGCTACTGCTATTGGTCAGACATCCATTGCTCCACAGGGTCAGCCTTCAGGTACTGTAGTTGGACCAGAGGGTCCAGATGAGACAATAGCTGATGATAGGGTTGATGAGACCATTAAAAACTCTTTAGATCAGCTACATACAGAGGAGACTATTGCTGCAGTTATTGCTACTATTTCTAGGCCTTCTACTTTAGCTATTCCTCCATTCTCTCAGATGAATACGAGGCGCACTCGACCTCATTCAGAGGGAGGGCCACCTGACCTAGATATTGATAAGATGTTTCATCAAGTTATGCTTCACATGGACTCTAATGGATATAGAGTGATCTAAGAGGTCCATGAAGTTGGATACAGAGTGGGACAACTCAATGAGTGAGTTACATTGATTTGGAGACAGGGTTGGTTGAGTGGAGGACCGTATTTCATTCATTCAAAGGCATCATGGCATCTCAGATGATCAGATTTGGCCTCCTCTACCCCCTCCACAACCTTCTGACGCTCTTAGTGCTCTGGTCAGCAATGAGACAGTGATTCTAGAGGAATCCACTCAAATTGAGATTGGCACTGATATAGTTCCTCTTGTGAAAGCAGTCACTTCTCCACCTGCAGTAGAGGACGAGGCATAGATGTCTTGCATTTTTTTACATGCATATTTCATCATATATTGCATGTTTTTTCTTGAGCTTTTTACACTCTTACACTTTTTCGGCTTTCTTGGATGTTTACTTATGTATTTGATACATTTTTTTGTTAACCATTTCTTCCTTTTATATGTTGACAAAGGGGGAGAAATGTGTCATTTGGCTGTTTATGGATGCTTTTATTATTGTTTTTGATGTTTATATGATATTTGGCTTTGTTTAAAGCCTTATGTGTTTTTATAGTTTATGTTTGGCTTGATATGCTACATATATATATGCCTTTAACGGGTTTTGTTTATGTGCTTTTATAACAAAGCTTTGTCAAATTTTTCCTATGATCTTTATGTGCTTTGATTGAGGGAGAGTTTGAGCATTTTGCCTCAAATTCTCACCCAAATTAACTAAGGACTTGTCAACATCAAAAAAAGGGAGATTGTTAGCCTAATTGAGCATTTAACTCATTGTTTTAATGTTGATCAATGCCCTAAGTCAATAAGTTTTGGTTAATAATTTGTTTAAGTGTTTTCAGCAATTATTTGAGGTTTTTCCATCTGCAACGATCGTTACAACCATTAGCAACGATCGTTGTGTCTGCAACGATCATTTTGCGAAGCTGCAACGATCATTGATAAGCTCTCTAAATTTGCCAAAAATAATAGAGAGTTACATGAGCTGAAGCGAATAACAACGAGCTTTAGCAACGATCGTTATTCCATTGACAATGATTGTTGTCAATCTGCAACGATTTGTGGATCTTCAAAGAAGCCTAGCTAAAGCCAACAACAATGAGTCATTACAAACAACAACGATCATTGCCATCCAATAACAACGATCGTTGTAAATAGTAATGATTGTTGCTGTTGTGTCAACAGCATTAAATGCACGATTTTAAAAGCTGAAAAGAGGGAAAACGACTAATTTTGCATTTATTACAACTCGAACGATCTTCAAAGTGTTTGGGGGT
This sequence comes from Bocquillonia castaneifolia, assembly GCA_948193215.1. NCBI lineage: Eukaryota > Viridiplantae > Streptophyta > Magnoliopsida > Malpighiales > Euphorbiaceae > Bocquillonia > Bocquillonia castaneifolia. The sequence continues at coordinate 11,180 of CANYLF011402290.1, read as the reverse complement.
ATAAAAGCTCATTTCTAACTCATTAAAAAGGTAATCAACAACTCTCTAATCATTAATTGTTTGAGAAACATTCTATTGAGTTAGAAACCCTAATTTTTCATACTTTTCATTTATTGTTGATTGTTTGAGCACTAATTGCTCCGTAGAATTCCTTGTAAATCTAGCTTGGGTTGAGTGAGGTTTAGGAATTCATTGCTGTGAAGGGTTTAAGTGTGAGCCTAAAGAAAAAAACACTTGGGTTAGGTTTGTGGGTTTAGCCTTGAGAAAACCACATTTTAAAAGGTTTATAGTGAGTCATAAAACTCTTGTAATTGTTTGTTGATAGTGAAATACCCAATTGGAGATTGAGGAGTGGATGTAAAAGATTGGTTTGAATCCCAAACCACTATAAATTCTTATGTTGTTGTTGTTTGTTTTTTTAAGTTTTACTTTTCCATCAGCCTTAATTTTAATTAACCAACCAATTCATCCCTCTTAGTTGATAAAGGGATTTCAGTTGCTATAGATACCCAAGTCATACATTCATTTTACATAAATATTAGATTTTGCTTATTTTTATCGGAGGTAAGAGTATTTTTGTACCATTATTAAAATTTTAAGAGTTAAAATGAGACACTTTGAAATTTAGATATTTAACTGAGGTTCCACTATAATTTAAGGACTTATTTGTACCTTTTACCTATTTAAAAATAATTGGTAAAAGTGTCCAAATTGTTTATTTGTATTTTTGTTGCTTTTTATTTATTTATTTATTTATTATAATCCAATCCAATCATAAACGAAAGTCCCTTAAAAAAAATCAGAAACGAAAGGGAGAGGGAGGTTTTAGTGTTTCAGGTAACACTAATTGAGTGAGTGAGTGTGAGGTTTGGCGTCGTTGACTGATTGATAGATCCAACGGCTAAAAATAAATAAAAAAAAATAAAGGTATCTCTGGTTTTTCTGTTTGAAGTTGATTATTTTGAAATTGTGGTTATGAAGGTGGTGATTTGTGGATCTACATTGCATTCTCTGCTTCTTCAAAGTTTCACTCATTATTGTTTATTTTAAGTATACTTCTTTTGTTACCTGTTCTATAGTTTCTATTTTTAGGAAATTTGGAAGAATTTTAGTTAATTTTTATATCTTGTACTAGTAATTATGTGGAGCTAGGGTTTGGATATAAACAAGTTTATGATTTTTCTTTTCAAAATTTGGCTACTAATTTGGTCGTTAGATCTTGGCTGTTGAAGTTTCAAGTTCAAAGCTTACTACTTTATATGTTGGCCATTTTGAATTTGTAACTGTTTTATATATATATATATGTATGTATGTATGTATGTAAGTATTTTCCGGTTGTGAGGATTATGGGTTTAATATTGGCAATTACATTTTTTTGGAATTGAGGAATGAGGAGATCCATTTTTGGTCCGAATTTGGTCACTGAAGTAAGTATATATTTCAGAGTGGTGCAGTAAGCCTTTGATTTTGGACATTGCTATTGAAAGGTTGGATTCTTAATAGTTTAGTTGTGATTTTTTTTTTGATTTTCCACATTCTTCAATTCTGGGTTTATTTTGAAGACATTGCCAAGTATAACAACTTGTAATGATATGAAATTTGTATGTGGTTTTGTTCACTGTTTTATTTGATGCGTCTTTCTTCTGCATATGTACATGGTGATGCTCAGATTTTCTCGGTCAGTAATTTTGAATGAATTAGCAGTGAATTAATTGAATTTTAACTTATTTATTAGTTAATTGGTCTTTTTGGCGTTGCTTCAAAGGTTCTCTTCAAAAGTGGAGAGGCACTTCGAGACAGTGCTTCTAATTACAGTGTAGAAGAGTTCCTCATCCAAATCAAAGTACAAATCTATGTCTGTCCACTGTGGATTTTGTTAGATAAAGTTCTTCATAACCGTTTCTGCAATGGCACATACATGGGCTTGATTTTGATGTAATTGCGATGTAAACCGAGAGATAAATTGCTTAGCTATATTCAATTCAGTTTTTCTTTCATGGGTGCTCAATACCCATTTCATCTGGAAGCTCCTCCACATGAATGACTAGCTGATCTGAAATGAACAAACCAAATTACAGTTGGAGGTTACAGGATACAAATATTATTTTACATAGTGAGCTTATGTCGTAGGCTGATTGCACTCTCGTTACAAATTTTTTGTCATGTTGGACTTGAAGGTATATCCTGATTGGAGGTTACCTAACATGAACACCAGAAGAATGATGGGAATCTCATTTGCATCTAGTCATTATTAAAGAACTTTTCTTAAGTTATTGCAGAAGTAGGACAACTAGTAAATACAGAAATAGGACTATAGGAGATCTTCTAAGCATTTGCATTCTGCACACTCTCACCTTATTTCCTTGTGCACAATATGAGTACTGGACAATGCTTTGGAGAAGCTTAGCCTTGTCAAATTAAATCAGCAGCTTACTTGACTCTAATATATCTAATTAGTGTAGCATTTTTATTTAGCAAATATGTTCTATGGTATTAATTAAGATTAGTTCTAATAACTAATTTTCATTCTCATGTTTCTATGCCTATATTCTAGCAGGTGCTTGTTGGAGCTACAGTGAAGCTAATATGGGTGTCTCAGGGAAATGGATTAGAGCATTGGTTGGTTTAAAGAAGCCAGAAAAGTCGCAATCTTCAGAGAAGGATGGCAATGTGGGCGTCTGTTTTTCTCAAACTCAGCTTTTACATGTGATTTAATATGTTGGAAATATCTTTACTTTATGTGATTTTTCTTTTTTCATTCTTTGTTTTTGTTTTTTTTTTTTTTTTATCATGTTCTGACCTATTGATAAAATTTAATGCCATTGTCATATTGTAATCACAATTGGCTTAACGTTTGACAGCTCAGCCTGTCTTGATTACAACCTGAAAGTATCTCTTTGTCATTTTTTTATACAAATTTGCCAGATTTGTTTTTTTCTCTTGTTTGAAGAACTAGATGAAGATTGATTTCAATTAACATTTCTACTTAAAGCTTAAATGTTGTTAAAGTTACTGTCAGTCCCCAAGACAGAGTCTTATTAGAGTGCTATCTAGCTGATCATATAATCTTCTGTGTCTTGTTCTTTAATCATTGCAGAAGACAGCTACTAGCAAGTCCCGACATAGGAGAAAGCATTCAGTTGAGTTTAATGCTGATAAACTGCAAGAGGAGGTCAACGACCATGTTGCTGCTCCAGTTAGTGATGCCAATGCCAGTTCTGCCCCAGAGGCTTCGGAATCCCTTTCCAATTCAATTCAAATACATGATACAGGCCATAATGAACAAAATTTGAGAGAAGAATGGGCTGCAACTCGCATTCAAACAGCATTTCGAGGATTTCTGGTACGAGTCCTTGTGTCATGCCATCTTCTAACTTAACTAACATTTCAAGTAGTTAACGGTGGTTAATCTTGATTGAATTATTTCATTAAAAGGTTTGGGTGAACTGTGGATTTTAAATGTTCTCAACACATGGCCCACATCTAGGTGTCAGTTTAAACTTGATATGCTGTTATGTTCCTGAATATTTTCATGTCAATATACATTAATTTTGTATTCTAAAATGTTCCTTTAAGTCACCATGTAATGAGACTTATTTTACTTACGACGACCTATGGAAACGTTTAGAGATATGAGGAGGATGATTGGTTATGTGTGGAGAAAATGGAAGCAAGTGCTATTCAACTCATGCACTTGATTTACTGTTTTGGGATTTTTTTTTGGGAAAGTTTATGAAGTTGATTTGAGTTGTGTTCTAGAAGGAATAAAAAAAAAAAGAAAGGACAGGTTAGAATTCTATTTTTAAGATTTTCAGGTCACTATACATTAATTTTTTTTTTCTAAAATGTTCTTTTAAGTCACATGTAATGAGACTTATTTTATTTATGATCACCTATGGAAATGCTTAGAGATACGAGGAGGATGATTGGTTGTGTGGAGAAAATGGAAGCAAGTTGCTATTTTCGTAGAGCATAAGTTGGTTTTGGAAAGTATTTTCCACGAAAAACATTTTTTAAGAAGATTTGTTTTCTTATATTTGGGAGTAAAAATAGAAATTATTTTGAAAGCAGAGGACAATAGAGTTTCAGTTCATATTCTTACACATGGGTCCCATTTCTTAATAAAACAAAATAAAAGTGAGACACGTGAGTTCTGTTCTTAACCCAAAAATAAAAAAAAATAAAAAAAGCACTTTGATAAAACATTTATTTGGGACCTAGTAAACAACTTCCTCTTTTTAGACGAGGAAATTGTTTTCCTTGAAAGTGAAGGCTACTATTTGGAAAGCATTTTTCAATAAAATCATTTATTTCATGCAACAAATGCTTGAAAATCTGGAGAATATTTTTTGCAAAACAAATAAACCTTAGAACCAGAACTTGATACTTGTTATTGTCAAAATTTAGGTGCCGAAATCTTAAAACTGATAGTAGATTCTAAGGTATTATGTCATTAAGCTATATGTTCAAACTTTTGTTTATAGAACAAAATGTAATATAATATTGGAAAAAGTTAAAGTCTGTTTCTGCATCTTATGATGTAATGATGGTTCTTGGGATGGGTGTTAGTAACTATGGTTGGTGATTGTAATAATGGTGGTGGCTCCAACAATGCTTATGATGCTGAAGTTGGTACAATGTGAACAAGGCAGTTTAGACTTCAGACCTACTCCCTCTCATCTGAGGGGCATTGCCATCATCTATTTATCTTGTGCAAAATTATGTGTCATGATACCATCAGTTAATGTGTCATTTTGGACTGATTGAACAAAGATTGCAAGGGAATTCAAGCTTTCATGGAATAGTGATGGTGGCTTTAAGATTTTCAATGTCATTGTATTTAGCAGATTTCTATTGGCTTAGACTTTGTTACTAATGACATGATAAAAGCTTTCTAAATAATAAGGGTCTGGATTGTAAATTAACCTTTAATGATAATTTCAAATCAGTCACTCAATATTATAACATATATGTCAATCTTGGATTTTATAACTATGGATACAACAAGCATTGCTGAAATTTTCTCATTCTTATTTCATTCTCCATGAATCATGCAAATAAGGTGTTCTTTGTTCACAAATTCTTGTTAAAGAAATTCAGGCTCATGAAATCCTCATAAAACAGATTAAAAGTTGAAATTGCAGAGTTTCCATTGATTTGGACCATAACACCTAATATTCTCTTAGTCATTTGTCTGAAAAGCTTTGACATTGCCAGAGAAGAATTTCTTGTTTTATTTTTTTGAACAAGCACTTGTCTTGACCTTTCTTGTAATCTACATTATCGTCTTTTGCGCATTCTTTGAATGTGATAGGCCAACTGTAGTTCTGTGCTTCATTTTTCTACCAATGCATTTTGTTTGGCATTATTTTAAGTACATTTGACCTTGTAGTCTTTGCCAATTTGGAATTTATCAGGCTAGAAGAGCTCTTCGAGCTTTAAGAGGATTAGTGAGACTCCAAGCTCTTGTAAGGGGTCATGCCGTGAGAAAGCAGGCTGCAATAACTCTTCGCTGCATGCAAGCTTTAGTGAGAGTTCAGGCTCGTGTTCGAGCAAGGCGCGTTCGCATAGCACTTGAGAGTCAAACAGCTAAACAAAAACTGCAGCAACAACTTGCAGATGAGGCTCGGGTGCGAGAAATAGAGGTACTAACTGTCAATTTATTGTAGTTATATAGAAAAGTAGTATGAATGTATATGTTTATGCTTTGGGCTTTTCATGTTGTCATGCATGCTTGATGGGTCTTGTTCTCCTCTGCTCTCTTCTATTCATAACAATTCTTTTGCAAGGTCAAACTCAAATCATCATTGTCATCATCATTAAGTAACATTAGCATTGAGAATGAATATGTTGTATTTTGCTTGTAGCATGGAAGTTTATCATATTCATGCTTCCAAATGCCTGAAGACCGCAAGCTATTGTTTTGTTTTCTGCAACTTTGTTGGTTAATATTTAGCAAGTGCAAGTCTAATAAACTTTCAGCTTATATATGTCTATGCATGTGATATATGTCTCTGTGTAATTCTATCTTCTAAGTTTTTACATCACTTCCAAATTTCCAATGGTACAGGAAGGCTGGTGTGATAGTGTAGGATCTGTCGAAGAAATTCAAGCAAAGTTGTTAAAGAGGCAGGAGGCTGCAGCTAAGCGTGAGAGAGCCATGGCATATGCTCTGGCTCATCAGGTGAAGAATTATGATAACTATTTTGTTATGTGTAAATAGCCACTTTTAGAATTTTTGATGAATATGACAAACTTGCATAAAGATATTGCTGAATGTCTATAAACCAGAGTTCAGATCAAAAGGTGAAATTCAGAGTACGAGCATTTAAACCATCAATAGCAATAGTTATTGTATTGTTGTATGGGTTATGCCCCATAGTCTACTAAATGGTACAATCAGTCTAGACTTAGTTTGTGTAAAATTGGGATTCAATTTTTGTGTGATATAAATTATTGCTGTTCAGTGTCCAAACAATTATGAACAGCTATTTAAAAAACCCAAATACTTTAGCATAACTGTTGAACACCTGCTAAATGTTGAAAATTGATATAATGGTTTTCAATGAGGTTAGGCTGCAGGCTGTCCTTTCCAGTTCCTAATGGCTAGTGCTAATGGTAACTATTTTTATCAAAGTTTTAATTAAAACTGGGGACTTTTTTGGTTAATGATGTTCTTAGTTTTTCCTTTTCTCCTGTCCTCTTTTCGTTGCTGTTCATCCAGTACATATTAAAACCTCACTTCAGGTGATCCAAATCATAACATGACTATCTTGGTCACTAAAGTACCATGTTTTGGGATATGCATCCCAGCTTGTAGTACTCTGGTGGGGGTAGTGACTTATGTTACTGTGAGCTGAACTTATTTATTGATTCACCTTAGGATGTTGAGCTAGATGGGAGGTAAAACCCTGGTTGGTCAGGGTTTTTAGAGACATGTTAGTGACATTAAGTGCAATAGCATTCAAAAATTTAAGTGAACTTATCAGTTTTGTCCTGTAACCTGCATTACCAAGTTTGAGCATCATTTCTGTAACTGATCTGTGATTTTTGAACTTCTACACTTTCAAAAGATTCTGCTGACTCGGTTATGATTATTGTTTTTGCATAATTGTGTCTTTCTGTTTGATTGGTGGTTCTATTTTTCAATAGCTTATGGTATTATCTTCCAGTTTTATAAGACTGGAATGATTTCCTTCCGCAAAGATAAAATAAAACAGCAAAGGAGTTGAAAGTGCCCATCTGTGGTTTTTGTGTCCTATGTAATGGTTTTTATCAGAATGCTTTCAAATGCTGTAGAATTAACCATCTGAGATCTTTCTTTCTGCTTCAAGCTGATATGTGAATTAGATTATTTTCTGTTTGTATAGTGGCAGGCTGGATCAAGACAACAAGCTCTTATTTCTGGGTTTGAACCAGATAAAAGCAGTTGGGGATGGAACTGGTTGGAGAGATGGATGGCTGTTCGCCCATGGGAGAATCGATTTCTTGATATAAATCTCAGAGATGGGGTTATGATTCGTGAAAAAGGAAATTCCGAGGAGAAGAATGGCACCAGACCTCAGTTAAAGTCTTCTGGCAAAAAGCCAGTAGTAACAAGTCTTCAGTTAAACGTTTCAAATCAGAAAACAGGGCCATCCCATTCTGATGGTAGCAGTTCTCCTACTAAGTCAGCTGGCATATCAGAGGCAACCAACTCACATTTTGCCAGGCCAAAGCCGAAGCCAATTCTAGAAGATCTATCTGAAGAAGCCAGCTCAAAACCTGGGAATACTCAAAGATCTCACAGCAATCCAAAAGAAAGATCAACACAACCAGATAAACCAGAAAAAAAGCGGTTGTCTCTGCCTAATAGTGGTTAGTTCTCTCAATCTTGCTCATTTGTTTCTGAATTCTACAGATTTGAAGCAGTTTCTTTTCTAAGATTCTGGTTAAAGTTAGCCTTAATCCAATGCACATTAAAACCAAGCGTGTATGGCTCAAGTTGTCAAATGTTTTGGATGTTCGACTCTTGTATTAACGGAAGACAAATAGTTGTCAGATATTTTACTTTTGGGATAACTACATCAAAAGCCCTACTAAGTATTTAAGTTTTACAATCAAGTCGTACAAGAAATTGTTTGAAAAATTTAGTCCTAAATATTAAAAAAATGTGTTTTTCCAGTCAACCTATTCTGTTAGAATAGGATTAATACTTCTGTCATGGTTGGGAGTAATTTGAAAATGTTCATCCGAGGGCTTGATTATTAAAAAATAAAAGCTTATGATTAAAATTTAATATAGCTATTTATAAGTTAATTATTAATTATGGTCTATGTACATTATCAGTTTATAACTATTACAAAGTATGAAATTGGGATAAAAATTTATAATTTGATTAATTTTAAATGCAGAATATTAATTTCATAAATTAATTATTTCCTTGTATTTTCATTAACAATTTCATGATTTTGATATTTATGATGGATAAAAGTATTATTATTTACTTTAATATGTAAACATATTTTTAGATTTTAATTTTAAAAACTAAATGCATAAAAAAATTATAAGATCATTCATTTTTAAAATTAATAATTTAATTCTTCTAACTTTTATAATTCTTTTAATTTTATAAATCAGTGAACTTAATTTTGTAATTTATTAAATTAATCAAATACAAAAATATAAATTTATCTATTTTATTTTAGCTTCATAATCAATGTAAACATGTTAAAGTGGTGTATGGAGATACTTTGCTTGGGAACAGGGATTCTTAATCAATTTTGATTCTGGTAATTGATGAATTTGTCCTTTCAAATATTAAGTGGATTTTTTACAAAATGATGTGACAGTTTATGCTTGGGTAATCAATCATCTCTTTAGTGTCTGGCTGTGTTGCAGGGTCTATGTAAATTCTATATAATACCCAGTTTAAACACTTTTGCTCCTTAGTCCTTATAAATGTTTGGCGTTGTACAACAACCCTCAAATGAATATTTTATTTGAAATGAATTATTTTAAATGTGCCATCCAATAATGGATGTTGTATAGCACCCAGATCAAACCCTTGCAAAGTTTTCCCTTTTATTGTTTGTGATTTGGTATTGGCTTTCTTATTGATTTCGCTTAGGCTATTCCAATGATTCTTTTTTATTGTTTTATTTGGTTTGGTTGTTATTCCTGTATTAGTTACCTACAAGACACTGATTCCCAAGCAACTTAATGAGCTCACATTTGATTTCTTTTGCTGCAAAAGATTTATATGAAGCTTAATATTTACTGTTTTCACAAGCATAAACACATGCAACTTTTATATTATGCAATATTTTTATGACAGTAATTATCGTTTTATAAATTTAGATATTTTTTGGTTGATTTATGAGATTTTCAAGTTTTGATATTACTTTAATATCATCTTATTAAGCTAATTATTTTACCCGATGTGTTGTGCATATAACTTTTAAGTTTATAATACTTATGATGCATAAGGGTACCGTTATTAGTTCTAGTTTATGGATAAATATACCCTGAAAAGAAATTGTTCTGTAAGTCCTATTTTATTATCTTAATGGAACAGCATTAGTGAAATAATATGTTTAATGTTTTTAATATTTACGACTAATTTCTTAAAAATCTTTTAGGACTTGATTGTAAAATTAAAGACTTAATAGGACTTTTCTATGTTTTTATTCCTTTTTTTTTTCATTCAAAATTCTAAGCAAAAATTTTTCCCCCCCAGAATTTTACTGTGTTGGACAGGTAAAATGTATGATATTTATTATGAAAATTCTTGCCTACATAGAGACTCTAACTAAAAGCCTGGAGGTATTGTGTGGCCTGTCTTTGGTTCCAGTTAAAGAATGCGTCTTTCTAGTAGTTAGACATATATTTCATGCATTTTTGCTTCTCTGAAATTTGGTTTGAGCAGGTACTGGAGCTCAATCAGGAAGGCCTGGCAGAGTTGCTGCCAGGGGAGCACCAGGCTCCCATAAACCTGTGAAGGATAAATCCAAGTTGAATTCAAAAGGGGAATCAAACACTACAAAGCCTGTAGCACAGGCCATTGAAACTTAGCGTTTAAGACTTCCATGGATGATAGGTTATTTAAGCTAATCTCCATTGATGCTGCCGTACGACTTTGTGTATATAGGTGCACTTTGGGAGTGGATGCAATCACATTGCTTTCGTTCACATCGCAAATTTCTAAGTTGGATTTGACATGGAAAAGCTGAGGTGGGTGGGTTGGCTTGTCACGAATAAGATATGCAGGTTTGATATTGTAGTGTCATCATTTGTTGATGTTGTGAATTATGTCAATATTCAATATTTAATTTCAGATATATGATTTTCAGAGAAGTTTAGATTCATGTTGTAGCTCTTGTTTGTTTCATTCCTTGTTCACCCATGGTTGTTGGAGGATGTGTGCTTTCCACGAACTATGCTTGGTGAAAGTGTTAAAAAATGAGATGTAAATTTCAGTCATTTCTTGTAAAGTATTATGTGGATTGAACTAGAAACATAGCACAATTTTAGTATAATAAAATCTGTGATATTTTTGGTTTCTTGTGAAAAAATTTCCAAATGTAATTTCAAGAGGTCGGCTGAATTTGGTGGCATGAGAAAAACATGAAGATAGTCTAGAGAGCTTGTGAGGAAGCTGTGTTTCCATTTTCATGGTTGATTCTCATTTATATGATTTTTCCACCTTGCCGCTGTTACATGTCACCCCTTCATTATTATAACCGTGATACCTTGGGAGGAGAAGAACTTCCTGGGTCTTTTATGCTGATAAAATGGGGCATGTGAAAGAGATCTTTTATTTAGTTTAAACTCCCTGCAATAGAGAGAGACTGTTCATAAGCTTATATTTTAACTAGTCGATAATTTTTAAATTTATAATGATGTTTATTCTAATTGTCTTTTCATAAATACTTGATAATTCTATTCTTCTAAAAGTAAATAATAGATGCAAGAGTTTTAATGAGTGGCAATTTACCAGAGAGAATTATATCAATTCTTTCACTTTTTTTTTAAGGAGGTAGACCAGGCCACGAGCTGAGGGTTTCAGTTCAAAAACCGATGGTTCTGAAAGTTTTTATTTAAAAATTGATGGTTTTGGTTAGAATCAAGATTGAATCGTCTAAAGATTCGGTTCAGGCTTATTTATGATTCAATTTTAGTTCTAAACAGTTTAATTTTTT
>CANYLF011402279.1:0-12448 GCA_948193215.1 Bocquillonia castaneifolia | reverse complement strand
TTTCCCACGAGCTCGTGTACCTTACTGGATTTTTGGACAATTTTCGTGTATTTTACAACGATCACTGTTCATCTACAACGATCGTTGCACATTTTACAACGATCGTTGCACTGTTCACAACGATCGTTGCAACCCTATTTTCAGAGAAAAATTTATTTCCGAAGGGAATTTTTAATTGGATTTTTAATTATGATTAATTACTATCATTATATATATTAATTCGTATTAAATGGTGTTAGATTCGGGTCGTTACACAGAATCAAAAGTTTTGGCCGAAAAATGATCTGGTGATACAGTGGACGTGTTTAGAGAATTGGGCGGCTGAACAAACAATTTTTTTGAAGTTTCTGATTTTCAATCAGGTCCTCTGTAGAAACAGCATATATACAGGAACTGAAGTTTATTTTTTACAGTTTAGTCCAAAATCACAATTACTCACTATTCCGAACTCAGTTTGGTCTCAAATTTTTTACCCCGGGTTTGTATAATTATTAATCACTTATAATGAGGAAAGTAATTTAAAATAACTTTCCAAACTAACCTTTTTAATTTTTAAAGCATTAAATCAAATAAATTAATTCCAGAATTAGAAATTAATAAATTTAAAAATTACGGATATTACAGTGAATCACACATGTATTGATGGAGACATGCTGCGAGAATCAACTCTAGTGTGAACTAGCTACCTAAAAAATAGCAGTTTAGGAAGATATTTATTCGAAACCAAAAACTTGTCCTCATCTTTTTAGGTATTAGATAGGAATTTTTTTATGATGATTGAGAAATTACAGGTTTTAATTTTGAAGCATTTAATAGGATTTATCAAACATTTTGAACATTAGATGTATTATAATTAATGATTGAGAAAGATTGCAAAACTTGTCAATTTTACATATGTGAATGTGCAATTCCTTGGTGACAGTTTATTTAATAGAATCGTGTATTTATATTTTTCCAACTGCAAGTTAATTTTCTTCTGCAATGTATAAAACGATGAATTTCTTATTGTTTCGTTCTAATTCCTTGGAATATATATTTAGTGCAAAAAATTATTCTTCTAAAAATTAATTATTAAATGAGGTTAAATCTTTCACCCATACAGAAGGAATATGCTTGAGTACATATGATTGACTTGGTGACATTTTGTACATCATTTGTAGCGTTTTGATTAATTTCTTTTCTTTGCTTAAATCTTATTTGTTATTTTTTTGCTTTTATTTGGTAAGTGTTAACTACATTTGCCTATGTTATATGGACTATTTATTGAAAGTGATTAGATATGAAACTTTGATTGATGAGAGAGAAACTACATGTTTTATTTGACAGCATTTAGTAAGATTTATCAAATATTTTTGACCATTAAATGTATTATATAATCAATGATTGAAAAAAAAAAGTGTAAAACTTATTAGTTTTATATGTGTAAGTGGATCCCCACTCATATGTGTGTGGTGAAGGCTACAACTTTGTTTTTTCGTTACTTTATTTGTACTTAGTGTTAACCACCATTCAATGATTTTAAACACTTTCATGTAAAATCCGTTTGACCCGTCCGGTTTTTTAGTAGCCCCTTTGACCCTGCTTGATTTTCCACTCACCCAGTCATTGAACCACACAATATTTTTTTAAAAGAAAATTTAATGAAATTTAAATTTCGGATGTTAAATTCATTTTTTAAGGCATTTACCCAACTAATCAAGTAAGATTTTTTTAATCAATATATTTTTAATTATTTTTGTTTATTATATTTACTTATAACTAAATAATATATTTTATATAATATAATATTAAATGGTATGATTTAATATATTTTTGAAATAATAAAAAAATTAATAAAATGTTTATTGAAATATAAAATTTTTTTATATAAATTTGTGTTTAATATAGTAAAAATGAGTTAACAGTCTGTTAATTATTTTTACATATCAATTTAACTATATTATTTATATTTTTAATAATTTATAAATTTACTTATATAAGTAAAATTATAAAAGAAAAACCTTTACAAGGACTTCAACACATTTTTTTAATAAAAATATACTCTATAGTATTAACATATAACCATAAAATTAAATATATTCCTATAAATATTAAAGCATAATATATAAAAATAAAAGATATTTCTCTCTCTCTCTCTCTCTCTATATATATATATATATATATATAGACCTAATAGTTCAACCTGTAATCCACTGGTTGAACCAATGACCCAATGATCCACACAGGTAACTGGGTTAAGTTTCGGGTGGGCTCTGCCAACACTGCTTTCATCCAATAACTACTAGAATTTACTGAATTAAAAATGAATTTTAGAAACAGACAAAATACGTTTCTAATTAGAAACAAATTTAGAAACGGATTTTTTACTTGCCCGTTTCTGTTTCTAAATCCGTTTCTAATTAGAAACGGATTTTATTTTTGTTTCTAATTTTGACATGAATTTGGCTCCAAAAAATTAGAAACTGATTAGTCCGTTACTAAGTAGAAACAGATTTGCTATCCGTTTTCTAAATAGAAATTGGAAACCAAAATTTTCTAAAATTAGAAAAGGATTTTAAATCTGTTTCTCATTCCGTTTCTACTTTTGGCACGAAGTTAGCGCCAAAGAATTAGAAACAGATTTTACTAATTTAGAGACAAATTGGTCTGTTTCGAATTAGAAACGGATTACAAATCCGTTTCTAATTTAGAATAGGGACTAAAATATTTTGAAATTGGAAACGGATTTTATTTCCCTTACTAATTCCGTTTCTAATTTTCTATACTTTGTCTCAAATTTATATCCGTTTCTAAATCCGTTTCTAATTTCAAAAAATTAGAAATTGATTTTTACGTCCCTTTCTAATTCCGTTTCTAATTTTCTAAAATTATATATAATTAAGAAAATATTTGTTACTACAACTATAATTAATTATATATAGTTATTAATTACAAATTATACATGATTAATAAATATATATTTATTAATTATTATTTAATAATTAATTAATTATAGTTATTAATTGATAATTAATTAGTTATAGTAATCACTAATTATATATATAATTAAAATATATATTTATTAATTATAATGTAATTAGTAATTCAATATAGTTATTAATTACTAATTATACATGATTAATATTATTTTTAAATAATTTTAATTAATTTTTTTAAAAAATATGGAATTGCAAAGGGACAAATCTGTTTCTAAATTTAGAAACAGATTTAGAAACAGAATTATTAACAGTTTTATTTTGTCCCCTTGAAATATAAAAAATTTGTTTCTAATTAATTAAAAACGGATAAATCTGTTTCTACTTAAAAAAGGATTTTGGTCCATTTCTAATTCCGTTCGTGAATTTAGATATGACAAAATTAGAAACGAACAAAATCCGTTTCTAATCCGGTTTTTTCTAGTAGTGAATGGTGATCAACACCAAGTACAAATAAAGACATTAAAAAGACAAGTCACCATAGAAACTATATATATATATATATATATATATATATATATATATATATATATATATATAAGGTAACACTATTTACACAAACTAATTTACTAGGGCCACAACTAATTAATTATATCAACATTAAAGAGGCCAAAATACCCTTTAATAAATATTGAGACTATATAGATAATCCATGTAAATTATTTTCTTCATTTACTACATATATTCTCTTATATTTTCATATTTTATTTTTAAGACAACTAACAAACTACAATTTTTTAAACCTTAATTGCGACACTATATGAGCATAATTTTTTTAAAAAAGTTTTTTTAGGGATAATAGTCTTTTATATCGTCACATTTCCATCAAATTTCAATTCTATCATAACCTTTGAATTGTTTCCGCCATGTTTGCGAATCGTTTCAAATCTATCCAATCATTCATCTTTTATTTCAAATCTATCCAATCATGTAATTTTTACTGACATGTCCAACATCTAATGGTGTCACTTGGAACCATTTTATACATGTGGCACCACTCAAAATCTGCCATTGCCACATCAACATTGGATAGATTTGAAGCGACTCGCAAACATGGCAAAGCAAACTGAAACAATTCAAAGATTAGAATAGAATTGAAATTTGGTGAAAATGTGAGGATATAAAAGACTATTATCCCTTTTTTTATCATGACGAGGATCAAACTAAAATGAAGCTTTTTTAAAAAAATTGTAGACACCCTAATTAAAATTTAAATCGGTAAAGTATATAATGAATATAATAATCAGAGCGTATAAAATATTTAAAGATGATCTAATTTCTAATACTTCAACATTAATGTATGGAGGTATGAATGACATCTATTCGAAAACAATGGTGTTCTCTAGGTTTTACAATGGAAACTAATGAAGTTGTGATATTAAAATGTTAATACTAATCATGCCAGCTGTGGTGAGAAATTCGGACCAGATAGAGTAAGACCACAGTTAATAATTTGAGAAAATAAAGATGAAGAATAATAGAATAATAGAACATAGATTTTACATGAAAAACCCCTAAATAAAATAGGGTAAAAACCACGGACAATGATAGAAGAATTTCACTATGAGAAAATAATAGTAGTTACAACCTCTCTAATTCGGGCTGTTAGGGCATCTCACAATCTCCCACTTGAATATTTGATCTTTCTTCCTTGCATTTCTATGCTACTCATGTTGTCAGGCCACTAGAGGATCAACACCATATAAACTTGTCAGTGTTAACTGTTTTTAAAAAATTTGCTAGATTGCCTTTAGTATGAATTTTTTGCATATCCAAGGTGCCCTCTTTCACTTTTCTCGAGAATGAAGTGATATAGGACTTGTATGTGCTTTGACTTCGAATGAAAAGTTGGATTCCTTGTGAGGTGTAAGGCACTCTAACTGTCATAAAAAAAAAAGAAATCTTATCTTGTTTGTGCCAAAGTTCCTCGTTCCTCCATTATCATTTTCAACCATACTTCTTCTTTACTAGCTTGTGTAGCTGCTACATATTCTGCCTCCGTTGTTGATGTGACCGTAGCTAATTGCAGTTTTGATACCCAGCTCACGGTTTCGCTAGTAAGTGTGAACACATACCTTGTGGTGGATTTGCTTTTATCAAGATTACCTACATAATCTGAGTCAACATATCCTCTAATAATAAAGTCTAATCCTCCATAACACAATGTAACATCTAAGGTACCCTTAATATATCTTAGGATCCTCTTCACAGCGTTCCAATGTTCTCTACCATGATTCGCCATGTACCGACTTACTACTGCTACTGCATGTGCAATGTCTAGTCATGTAGAAATCATCGCAAACATTAAACTCTCCACTACTGATGCATACGGTACTCAAGACATTTTCATCCTTCCTTCTTCATTGCTAGAACTCATACTAGAGGATAACTTGAAACCAATAGGAACTGGGGTAGAAATTGGCAAACATCGTAAAGGAATTAAAGAAGGTTTTACGATGCTTCAATATGCAAGACTAGATGTAAGTCAAACATCGCACATATTGCCAAGATTACTCGAACCATTACCAGTCAAACCACAAAGGAAAATATTTCATTGAAGTTAATCCCCTCTTTCTAAGCATATTCCTTCACCATCAATCTTGTATGAAATCGGTTCACTTGATCATCGCTATTTCTCTTCATCTTATAGATCCATTTGTTGCCAATAATGTTTCTTCCTTGTGGTAGTCACAAGCTCCCAAGTCTTGAACTGCTTATTACTTCTTGGAGAGTTGATGGCTCCCCTTCCTCAGTTAGAAAATAGTACGCAACATTACTACCTATAAAATAATCTTTGTACCAGGGTGGTATAAATTTTGCAAGTTTTCCCTTTCTAAGTTCTAGCTCTTCAGAATCAGGTGGCTCTTCCTCTTCAAACTCAGTTGGCTCTTCCTCTTCGTGCTCTAGTGCTGCTTCATAAGAATCTTCTTCTGCAGACTTCCTTTCCACCTATATATTTGTAGTTTTTTTTTACATCCTTTTGAAGTGCTATGATCCTCTCCTTTTATTTTATCTTCTAAAAAGAAAACATCCTTGCTAACCATAACCTTGGGGGCAGTGGGATCCCACAGGCGATACCCCTTACACTATCAGCATATCACAAGAATAATCACTTCCTAGATTTTGGATCCAACTTTGTAGTTTCTTGAGTATTGTACATTGCATACACATGACTTCAAAATATATGGTGGTTTGAATAATCAACTGGCTTCCCAGTTCACATCACCATAAGTGTCTTTAAATCAATTGCTAAAGATGGAAACCGGTTAATCACATAACATGTGGTGTTGACTGCTTCTGCCCAGTATGCCTTATCTAGGCCTGCAGCTCCCAACATTCCTCTTGTTCTTTCTAAAAGAATTCTATTCATCTGCTCTATCACTCCATTTTTTTGTGGAGTGTATGTCATAGTGAACTTCCTTTTGATGCCTTCTTACTTGTAGAAGCTATCAAATTCATTCCTAGTGTACTCACTTTCATTATCTGACCTTAAACACTTGATCTTATTGCCTGAATCAAGTTCAACCCGTGCTTTGTAAGTTTTGAAAATTGCAAACACATCTCCCTTGCTCTTGATAGGATATACCCAACATCTCCTAGAGTAATCATCAATGAAGGACACAAAGTACTTCGCTTCTCCCAGTGATGAAATCTGTGCTTGCCATATATAAGAGTGAACTGATTTTAGAACAACCTTGCATCTAGAATTGGATGTGTTAAACTTTAGTTGATGCTGCTTGCTTGTTAAACAGCGCTCACAAAAAAGGTAGTGTCACCTTTGTAAGACCCAGAAGTTGATTTTTCTCAGTAAGAACCTTCATGCATTATTGAGACATATGTCCAAGCTTCTGATGCCACACCATTGAAGATCTTTCACTTGAACTACTTGAAACAATAGATGCTTCTACTTTTTGCACGGTCTTTCCAAAAGCATATACAAATTTACAGCAACCTTTTCTCCTTTCATAACCACAAGCGCTTCTCTGCTAATCTTCATGATTCCTTTCTGAACTTTGATAATACAATCAAGATCAACCAGCTATCCCAGAGATAAAAAAATTCTTCTATAGGCCCTGCACATGAATAGTGAGGATTGTACCATCATACATCTTCAAACTAATGGTTCCAATGCCTATGATTTTTAAGGCATTATCTTCACAACCATACAAAGATTCTCTGAAGATAAGTTCATAACGATAGAACAATTCTCTTCGAGAGGTCATGTGATAAGTTGCTCCTGAGTCAAAAAGTCACACATCAATAAATTTCTTCCTGCTCTTTGTTGATATTGTTGCTTCACAGCACAATACATTTCCATTATTTGAAGTGCTTGCCACATTCCTTTGAGGATTGGAATCCTTCAGACTCTAACAATCCTTCTTCAAGTGACCTTTCCTACCATAATTATAGCATTTAAAATTCTTCTTACTTCTTGATTTTGACCTACCATGATTATGACTCCCATTTAGGCCACGTTCTGCTGATCTCCCTCTCATCACCGTCAAGGCTTCCACTTATTGTGAACCTACCTGCTTGTCCTCCTTGTTCTTTTATCGATTTTCTTCTTCAAGAATAGCGGCTGCTATATCATCAAAGACTAGAGAATCAGAATGAACATTATTTTGTTAAATTGATGATGAGTTGATCACACA
Organism: Bocquillonia castaneifolia; assembly: GCA_948193215.1. Taxonomy (NCBI): domain Eukaryota; kingdom Viridiplantae; phylum Streptophyta; class Magnoliopsida; order Malpighiales; family Euphorbiaceae; genus Bocquillonia; species Bocquillonia castaneifolia. The sequence goes on along the minus strand of CANYLF011402279.1, from coordinate 4,821 downwards.
AATCAGGTAGACTTTGGAGTAGAAGTTCCACACGTTCTAGCTTGTTACTCTATTTTATAGCCCAAAGATGTAAGCTGAGAAAATAGAGTATTCAAGAAATTAAGGTGGTCTGTCACTGAAGTAGATTCTGACATTCACAAGGTGTAGAGTTTCCTCTTAAGTATAATTATGTTATGTAACGACTTGGCCTCGTATGGTTTTATGAGGTAGTCCTAGATTTCCTTTGCTGTCTTCTTTTCTTCTATGCTTGATAATATCCCATCTGCTAGTGTCAACTGCTAGTGCCAGCTGAAGATTTGCAATAGAATTCCCATCCATGTCATTCCACTTATTATCATCTGTGATTTCCTTCAGCCTTTCACTGATTGCCACTAGACAACTATATTTTCTTAAGATATTCTTTATCTTTAATTTTCACAGTGAGAAATTTCTCTCATTGAACTTTTCAATCTCAAATTTTTCCACCATTACTTCTATCACAAAACAATTGAGCAAAAATTAGCTCCACTATTTCACGTGAATAGCATTATGAATAGTATTCTACTAAAGTAATTGTGTACAGTTCTTTTGCTATAGTGAACACTACTCTACTGCAACATAAATAAATAGTTCTCTACTACTGTAATTGGTTGTACAGTAATAGGCTGCGATAGTATTTTTCACTATCTCAATTGTGCGTGAGCAGTAATCATGCATGCAAAAGTTACTATTTTACTATTCATCAAATTACTCTTCCGACATTCATTTCCAAAACGGGTTGCAGCAAAAAAAATCCACGTAATTTTCTCTTCCTCATGGTATATTTTGTTGTGAACAGCAATCATGCATGCAAAAGTTACTATTTTACTATTCATCAATTTACTCTTCCGACATTCATTTCCAAAACGGGTTGCAGTAAAAAAAATCCATGTAATTTTCTCTTCCTCATGGTATATTTTGTTTTCTAAAATACAACTTTTGAAACCCTTACCAAGCTCTTGATACCTTGCAAGGATGAATAATAATCTAATTTATTTTCTGATGTGAAGGATCCACTTTTAGTGGTAGCCATAGAGCATACAATATACATACATACATACATACATACATACATACATACATATATATATATATATATAGACACACACACACACACGCCCAAGTTAGACTTTGATACCAATTATTGAAAAAATCAGACCGGATAGAGCAAGACCACAGCTAATAATTTGAGAAAATAAAGATGAAGAATAATAGAATAATAGAACACATATTTTACGTTGAAAAACCCTAAACAAATTTAGGTTAAAAACCACTGATAAAGATAAAATAATTTCACTATAAAAAAATAATAGGAGTTACAACTCTTTATTTATAAAAGAAAAATATCGAAAACTCTCTCTTTATAATATGAAAAAATAATCACTCAACTCTCTAATATTTCTCTCTCTCTCTCTAGATTTTTTCCCTCTGAAATGGAATGATTTCCTTTTTACATCCCCTGTCTATTTATAGGCAAGAGATTACTCATACAAAATGTATAATCCAACTATTGCGGCGCCTCACAAGCTGGAAGCATCAATATAATTCTAGGATATAAACTTATATTGTAGCGGAAATAATTTTTTTTCAAATTAAGCAATTGGCCTAGAAATAGTTCATGGATGAATAGAGAGATGATAAGGCCGCATAGCTAGCTATTATTTTGGGATTTTGTTGGGAGGGAAATGGAGGTTAATCTAAAAAAATGATTGCCATAAGAATCTCTTCCATGCATGTTTAAAAAAACAAGAAGAAGATATCTTCAATGCAGAAGAGATCAATTATGAAAGGATAGGAATAACATGAGAAACAATGATGAAATTAGAGATGCCGCAGTGTTATCATAGTGTTTCAACGTAGAAAGAAAATGTTGAAAGAAGGGGGCATGCGTATGATGTAAAGATATGAATTAAGGAATAATTACCAAATGAAAGAAATTCAGCTAAATAAATTAAAGCCATAAAACTAGGGAATCGATTGATATATAATACAAAGATCATAGAGAATATATATAAACTAACATTATGTCAGCGCGATGCGCGGATGGTAATTTTTTTATATGCATGATTTTTGAATAATTTTGAATATTTTCTTAGAAACATATGTTATTGACGAATAAGTAAATTGTTTCCTTTTTTTTGATAAAGAATAATAATAATAATCGAAACCTGATTATTATTCTTTGATAATTCGAACCTGATTATATAAATGGTTAAGAAAACTATTTTTTTTATTTTTTATATTATTGAGCTAAAAGCGTTATGTAAAATCTTAAATTTTAAATAAAATTTAGGCTTTTATTGAGTGTTTTTTTATTGGATTTAGGCTTAAATTTAGTGTTTTTGCTAAATGCAATTTTCATTATGGGCATTTAATTAGAATTAATTATGGGCATTTAATATAAGTAGGTTCTTAACTTCTTTTTTTGGTCTTGAAATTCACAGTATGACGATACTTCATCAAGTGTTTTAATTAGTTCCACAAAACTTGGATGCAATTCACTAATCCTTTGCAAAACTCCACTATTATGTTGAATAACAATATCATGATGTTCATTGTCAGGATCAAAATCTCCTACTATTAGTGCATCGACTTTGGACGCAGAAGACAAGTTATATTGATGCCCATCACATTGTCTTTTACAAATCAATTTCAGCTTCAAATCTGGCACATTAGAAGTCTGTAGCATATCTCTTGCAAAACGGAAAGAGTGAACTAAGACATTATTATCATTTAACACCTTAAGTAATCCTTCAATTATTTTCACATCAAGACTACTAAATTTCTTATTAGAGCTCATAGCTTCAACCCTATTGTGAATTTCATTATCCATGTCATAAATATAGAGCTGTGAAAATTTAGGCTTGTAATCAGGTTTTGGCAACAATAACCCAATAAAATGATAGTTTTGCCCATGAAGTAGAAAGCAATTTGGACCACATCTAGTGTTAATGGCACTATCAACATGTCCTCTCATAGAAGTAAAGCTGAACATATAATTGTAACCTCTAGTACCCTATCGAAACATCTTTGATACTTTCCCACCATGGTAGTACATGAGCTTCTTAAGAAATTTAGGACCATGTTTTAGCAATGGTAGTTGGACTTTCCCATTCATGCAACATAAAGAAAATTTTGGGTTTGAGGTTTCTTTAGTCTTTTGATTCCTTTCTTCATATCAAAGGATTGCTCCACAAAAATCACATATGCAACATGACTTTCCAAATGTCCAACTCTTATGCTCTTGACCTAAAAAGAAATTTATGTATATAATGTATTTCCATCAATTATGGACAAATTAAAATTATGTGCTCAATTAAATAAGAAAAACTTTAGGAAGACAATATTTTTTAAAAGAGAATAAAAATAATCTTATAACAAAAAACTAAATTACCTTTTGTTTCATTTCTCAAATTAACACCATGACGTTTTTGCCTTTTCAAATCTAATGCAATTCGTCATCTCAATCTTGCTTATTTAGAGGCTAAAATTCTCGAAACTCATTCATCATCTAGGTGAAAAGAACATAAACAATTATACGAATGTAAAGCATCAAAAAAATAATAATATAATTGTTTGATATAAAATTATATAATATTCAACTCACGTAGTCTTTTAGTCGAATTGTGAAACTTTTCCCTCTTCAAATCTAGTACCATTCTCTGTTGGAGTCTAGCCTTTTATAAGCTAGGATTTAAGAAGCTCTTTTACATTCTAAACACAAAACGAAAAAAATAGAATGAAAAACACATTTTTATATGAGGTATAGTAACTAAATAAATTGGAAAAAAAAATTCGAGAGATTCACCTTGTGAGAATTCACCATCTTCCATGGGATTTAGATTTTCAATTCTTAATGAAGATGATGACAGCTCAAATTTACATTTCATATCTAAACAAATATTTCAAAGTCTTTCAAATTGAGAAGAAAACTTGCAAAGGGAAAACATTGAAGCAAACCAAAAGAACAAACCTTCACAAACAATTAATTTATAGGGATGAAATTATCAACAGGTTCATTAATTCCTTGAAATATCAAAAGATAAATAACAAAAAAAAATAAGAAATATGAAATGTCATAATACTTAAAGGATAATAATAAATTTTAAAAGGTTATGAATACCAAAAGACAAAACTAATTAAATATTTACAACATTATTAACAAATAATAAATACCAAACCTTTCAAATTCTATAACTATTAAAAATTAACAATTAATAATACATGAAAGGAATATCAAAAGACAAATAACAAAAAAAGCATAAGAAATGTGAAAAGTCATAATATTTAAAGGATAATTGAAACGACCCGAACTCATAACAATATACTAAACTTTTTTTTTTCTGGACAGCTTGATGGAACGGACAGTTTTACAGAAAATGACAGTTTTTACCGAAAATCACAGTTTTACCGAAAATCACTGTTTTACTGAAAATCACAGTTTTTACCGAAAATCACAGTTTTTAAAACAGAATTCTGGACAGCAGACTAAAATAGAATTACAGCAGACTAAACCAAAATTACAGCAGACTAAACCAGAATTACAGCAGACTAAACTAGAATTACAGCAGACTACTAAACCAGAATTACAGCAGAATAAACCAGAATTACAGCAGACTACTATAACAGAATTACAGCAGACTAAACCAGAATTACAGTAGACTAAACCAGAATTACAGCAAGCTTAAAACAAAATACTGCAAACTGTTTTTACCAAACAGAATACAGCAATTTTACTTAAGGAATACCAAAATCTCATCAAACATATAATTGACCTTAAAACCTCTTTATATAAACTTCACA
>CANYLF011401822.1:0-12531 GCA_948193215.1 Bocquillonia castaneifolia | reverse complement strand
TTGTTTTGCATTTTAATGATGTTATTATTGTTTATGGGAGATTGAAACGATGATATGATGATTGGATTCAGTTAAAGCCACCAAGAATACGTTGAGGTGTTCTTTATCCTTTAGATCTTTAGTTTAGTATATATTTGATGTATTAGGGTTATTTTCAATGTAATCTTGTGTTATTGGTTGTTATAATTTATTCTAGAGCTTTAAGGATCGTTTTGGATTGTTTTGAATCAATTTCTGCATGTCTAAAATCGTTATTCGCGTTCTGGGAACCGAAGAGCGAAACCCTATCCAGAGGCGCACAACACTCACCTGAGGTGCACGCCTCAGTGTTGAGGCGCACAAACAACCCTAGAGGCGGCCAGCAGGTCCCCAGGCCCCTCCAATGATTTTTGATGCTTTTGGTCTGGTCCGATGATTCTAGAAGGCCCAGAACGCGATAAAGCCTAGTCCAATCATTGTTTGTATCTTTAAAACCTAATTTAGAATGCTTTCACTTGTGGTTGTTAGATGTATTATTAGGTTTTCCATATTAGTTAATAATCTCTTGTTTCCTTATTTTGAATGAAAATGGTTAAATAACTAAAAACAATGAAGAATAATTACTATTCGGTAAACTAATACTTAAAACTAATTCCATTGCATTTTTTACACTTAGGATTAATAAAAGCAATCTAGAAAGATTTGGATAGGTTAGAATTTAACTAGATCAGCTCAGAGGGCTCTATTCTCTTTTACCTCTATTCTTAAAGATGTATGTATATTGCATTTGATTGATCATATCATCTTATATATGTGATTTACTGCTTTCCGGCATGTTCTTGGGTGTTATCGTTTTCCGTATATGTACTGCTGCCTGTTAGGGAATAGTATGATGTCAGTATAAACGTTAACGTACAATCCACAACTAAGGAATGCTTATGCCGAACCCAGATCTCTGGGTGTTGACATTTAGCTTCCTTAGGGAATTCGACGTCATATCAGTGAGAAAGGAGACACTGGCCCACAAGTCAAGTGGCGACTCCCTTGCTCTGTTAGACAAACATAATCCCTACCTTGAATGGTTTCAACCCGAGGTTGCTAAAATACAGGTATGCCCTAGTGTTTAGTCCATGATTCACGGCAGTGACACACCTCCCATCCACACATACTTTTGTTAGAAAATAGAACTGTGTTTGAATCGAACCAAACCAAATTGTGTTTGCTCGAGCTTGATTCATCACCTTTACAATGAAACTTAAGCTTTGTTGAAGCTCACATCATTTAACATTTCCTAACCTTTACTAACCTCAAGTTTGACTCTTTTTTAATTTATCTGATATTAAGTAAGCAAAGCTTGACTTCAATTTATCTTTTATTTATTTAAGGATAACTTAGTTATTTCAATAACGTTCGACTTCTATCGATCATAAGGAGTTTAACTCCTCTACACCCCAATTTGGGGTGTAAAGAAATTTACACTTCCCTTCACTCTCAACTCCTTATCCAAATAAGAAAAATTTAGATTCAACCCCAATTACCTTTCTTTCCCACCTATTTACCCTCTATCCATGCAGAGCATAAATAAAACAAACAGTTCAAGTATCATTAAGCTCGACATTAATTTGTTTGTTTAAACAAAAAATAAAGTTCAAACTCAATTTGTCTAGAGTTATGAATTTGAGTAATGAATGAATTCGAATAAAATTCTTATCAAATAAAAGACAAGCCGTGATTCATTTACAATTTTAGACTTACCTAATTAATATTTGTCTAAAACTCATAGAACGGTTCTTGATTGTTGAAGCATGTCTAATTAATGTTTTATCTTATTTTTGTCTATTTCAATGTGTTCCATAGAGTTTTCTTTTCTTTGTAAGTTTCTTGAAATTGTTAATATAAACATGATTGTGGTAAATCAATGATGATTAATGATGATGAGCTGTGCGACAAGTGTCAATATTATCTTATGTATATATCTTTATAAGATTTGATCTTAAAAGTAGCAAATTAACTCTTCATCTTTTATGTTCGAGTCTCAATTTTAGTAGTAGTATTAAAGCGTGTTTCTTACAGGACTACGAATAAGGGCTTTGAGTTTTAAGTTGAGAAAACATTTGTGAGTTGAGAGCGCAATTACAATAACATAAGGAGAACTGCTCTCTGAAATCTGATATATATCGGTTGTCTAATTAATGTTTGATCTTATCTATATTTGTTTCAACGCGTTACATAGGGTCTACTTTTCTTTGTAATTATCTTTTGACATTCTTAAAATAAGTATGATTAAGGTAAATCACTGATGATGTATGTTCTTAAAAGTAGCAAATGAGTAGGAGAGCAAATTTACTCTTCATCTTTTATGTTTGAGTCTCAATCTCAACAATAGTATGTAAGCGCGTTTCTTACAGAATTGTGAATAAGGGCTTTTGAATTTAACTTGAGAGGAAACACTTGTGAATTGTTGTATAAGTGGTCTATGGAATTTGAATTCTCTATAATTTTCTATATTATTAAGACTTGCATCTTAGTTGTGTAGCTTATATTCTCTCATCTTTGTTTGTTCTAATGTGTTGCATGGAGTTTACTTCGTTTGCAAATATCTTTTGTAATTATCAAGATAATCGTAATTAAAGTAAACCAATGCATGATAAATGTGTATTTAGTGTATCTGTCTATATAAGACTTGTGATATTGGCAAATAAGTAAGAGAACCTGCACTATTTAGTCTTCATGTTCTGTGTTTGAGTCTCTGTCTCAACATTTAGTAGACTTGCTATCTAATTATACTAGACCCTGCACTATCCTATTTTGCACAATTAAGTTTTACAACTTATATGATTTGGTTTTGACCACTTAGCATCTTGTTCTATGGTTCAGTTTGCCAAAGATTCTCGACAAATACAAGATGCACTTTGAAAGTGAATTTTCTTTAAACGGTGCTAATGATGCGGAGGTAACAAGATATTGTGCGTTATAAGCATGTCAATATTGAGTTTTGCAAAATTCTATTATTTTCTGTGTTGGTATATTGTCTGTGGTAGATTCGTATACTGGTTAAATACCTTCTATATATTTTATCCACAGTTCTTTCAAGGAGGGCATACAAGTCGGAAATCATATGCAGAACTACTGCACATAGTCGAAAGGCAAGCTTTCTAATTGTTCTATCACACTCTAAAAATGTAGGCATAAAACAAAGGATTCATTGACGATTTATTTGATCAACACAGGCACCTTGATGGTCCAGATGCTCAGGAGCTTAGTGTGGCTGACCTTATCAAATTGGAGAATCAACTTGATACTGCATTGAGACAAACCAGAGCAAAAAAGGTTGGTGGTAACACCTTTATGTATTAAATGTGGAACCTCAAGTTTGGTTACAAATTCAATGATGCTCTCGTATTCCAACTTGACTTCTGCAGAGCCTTAACCTGTACTCTAGATGCAGATGAGCTAGTTGCACTTTTAAATGAATATATTATTTGCTTTATGATACCAAGACATGCATCTTGTGCGTGAATCTTATATTTTCTATGATACTAAGACGTTCATATTATGCGTGAATCTTGAATTTTCTTGAACTTGGATTACATAAAGTTGTACCTTCTGTGTTAGGACTTTTAAGTCCCTATGCATCCTTTAAGCAGAGAAATATTCTCTTTGGTCTACTTCTGTGTCTTTCTTATTTTGACTCAAATCATCAATCACATGATTTCTACACTATGGCATGGCATCTTTTACCATACAGCTTCTCCATGTCCTACATTCCAACTCAATAAACCGAGATATATAAACTCTTGAGATATTTTGCTTTCTGCATCTCTTCTATTAGTATTACTAAGACTCTTTTGTAGATGACTCGATCTGATTTCTCCACAAACTTCAACTTCTTGGCATATATGTTTCTAAGGAGATAACACCACCAATTAATGGAGACTTTGAATATAGTTCTAGACTTTGAGTATGGCTCCATATGAGATATTGCTTTACGATATCTTGTTAAGAGCTAAAGAGAACCCTAGGACCGTATGGTTTCTTGAATTTAAGAAACTTTTTTTTAAAATTTTTTCCTAGTTTTATTTCATAAAAAAAGACACGTGTAGTTAAAGAGAAAATAGATTAGTCATTAATACTTAAATTTTACTTGTTATAGTTAAAACTATGAAGAAAACTTAAATGAATGAGCCTTAAAAATCGTTTCTAATAATTGAACAGGAGAAATATAGAATAAGAATAAAAGAAAAATAATTTAGGAAAATTTGTCAAAACCAAAAGGATTTTAGAGATCATGGACTGTAACAAAATATTCTTGTCTTCAAGTGCAAGAAGATTCCAATTGCTATCCCAATAATATCAACCAAAGTGTAGGATATAAAAAAATGCTGAAATTCCTTGTCTTCCTTCAATGTGGTGAAAAGCTTAGAATGTTACCACCTTGATCTAAAATTCTGAATTTAGAAAGTTGATAGCGAAGGAAACCCATAGTCTAGATAGAAACGTTACTTTCCACCACCACTTTGCTTATTTTCTCTCCACTCACAATTGTGTAGAAATTATAGAATACATCAGGTATTCCATGTCAGCGTCTGATTTGGTGTGACAAGCTAATCACTCGTTGACACATGTATTCAAAAAACCATCATGTATAATAACTATTTACATGGAGGGAGAGAATAAAAAAATCATGCCCCCTATAATTGATGGTCCAAATGTCTTTATATTAGTGGATAGCCATTCCATATTAGCATTTGACATGGAATAACAGTGTTAGGATACAATTTCTCCACAATTGTGTCTTTTTATCCTTCATATTTACATTTTAATGCTAACTTTATTTGATTTGTTGGGATAAACTCTTCCCGTTCTGATATAAATGTATTTTGTCCTCTTGATGTATCCTTATAAACATCCTAAATTGATTGTAAACTTTTGAAATCTATACTAACTATTGACTTTGATATGAAAAGGTTATGAACCTATGATTGAAATGTAGTTATATGTTTATGTTTTTTTTTTTTTTGAGGAAAGTTATATGTTTATGATTTACTATAGAAGCAAAAACATAAAACCTTATTTAGTAGAGGTTTTAGCTCTAAAAATTATATGAATTGAGATTAAGTGTATTAAAGAAAGCCACAAAATTAAACATAAAGACTCAATTTTTTATGAAAATTTTTCACTTTTTTTAGCCCATAATTTCAAGAGAGAATAAGTTAACTATGAAACCTTAAACCTTACCATAATTTATTTTCAAGAAAAAAACCTTACCATAATTAGTAAACAACATTAGAACATTTTAAAAAAATAAGATTTTAAAATTATTTTTGACAACTAAATATTATCGAATAAAAAATAAAGACTAAAATTGATAGAAAAATAATTAAAAAATTTATAAATCAAGAAGATTTTGCATATTGAAGACTAGTATTGTTTCTCCGGAAAAATACATTTTTTTTACCCAAGAATGTAATTTCACATCAGGAAAAAAAAGAGCAAAGTGATATAAATTAAATAGATAAGATTCTGGCACAAATTAATTGGTTTTATATAAAATGTATTACAATCCCATTTATATATCTAGAGGTATCAATGTGACCAATACTTCTAAGTCTATTATGTGGTATCATAACGGATAATCCTAGACTTGCTATTTGAAACATCTTAAGTCGAGCTAATAATAAGTTGTAGACACGTTTTTTGACTTGGAACCAAGGTTGTTAAAATCGGGATCCTATATCGGATCGTGAGGAAGGCTTGTAAAATCCAATCATAGAATCGGATCGAGGACCGTAAGATTCTATAAATCTTTATAAAGTATTATAAATTTTAAGTTATTTAAAAATTTGTAATAAAATATTATTCATCAAATTTTAACATTTTTCTTTATCCATTAATATAATTAAAATTATCAATTATAATTATATTGTTACTAGTAGTATAATCTTTCTATAAATTTATATTTTCATTTGCTTTATCGTCAACATATTATCATTATTAGAACTATTTATATAGTTGACATTTTAAAATCTTAATTCTATCAAATTAACATTAATTCTAATTAAAAATGATATTAATTCTATAAACTTTTAATCATTATATCATTAAATTTCTACATAACATTCTATCATTGCTATTTTAAATTAAAATTATTATATAAATAAACAATTATGTATAAAATCTTAAAAAATTGTCATTTTGTTTTATTATTTTTAATTTTTTATATAATTTATAAAATATTAGTAAATTTTCAAAGCTTCCACCATTATTATATAGTCACTTTTCAATATATATATTAATTTTTCTAAGAAATTTTAATTAATATGGTTTTTATTTTTTTATCAAAATTGGTAAAATCTTAATTACAATTCCGATGATGTATGATCCTGTATAATCCTATGGTTAATGAGATCTTATGTAAGATCCAAATCGATTTATATATTTTGAGTCGTAGGATCGTAAGATCCTACCATCCGGATCGGGATTTTAATAACTATGCTTGGAACTTTTAAAGGCAGTCTTAGGCATAGATAAGTTTGTGACGGACCTTTAGGCATAGGTTCCTATTTAGAAAATGACAACTGATTCAAGCTCATTTAAACTTGAAATCGAGTGTTGGAGAATGTAAGTTGACCTAAAAAAATAAAACCATCGTATTATATAAGTGGAATAAAATGGTCCAACACTACTACTACTATAGACTTCCTCTAGACTTCCTCCAACCCTCGAATGCAGGTGAAAAGACCAACTACTATTTACAATGCTTCTAATCCAAATGAGATATATCTTTTATTATCTTTAAAAACCATAATTATACTTTGTCTTCTATTTTAAAAAATGTTAAATCTTCTTTATCTTCTTTCAGTGTATGTTAAGTGGAAAAAGCATTTACATCTCTTTGGAAAGAATATTACAATCACCACCATAACATGAAAATACAAGATTTGAATACTTGGAAATGGAACCACCTTCTAATTCACACTTTACTCGTATTGTTGTCCTCATGTTTCATGCCCTTTATATCCATATATAATTTATTTGTTGCGATTTATTGTGAACACTATAAATTGTAACTAAACCAGAATTAGTTATTACTGTCTATTCACTTATATTGTTATCCTTTCGTTTCCTGGCCTTGTATCCATCTTTGATACTAATTTAATTGTAGCAATTTATTGGAATAAACATTCCCCTTAAAGTGCCACCGAGCTTAAATGAATCGTTATTTGTTAAACACGGGTCATGGTCCTATTTGGTGGAGTATTTAATCCCACATCAAAAATATAATGTACATTAAATCCTAGCATAAGCCAGCTGCTTTGTGTAAAATGGATTGCAATTCCATTTATATATCCACCAATTAAATTGGTGAATTAACATTCTCTAACCTGTGGATTTATACATAATATTAGACCGGAATAACTTTGGACTCATATTTAAAGACCTGATTAGCTTAGTAGTGAAATTTAGATCCGTTAGTGGATCTAGAGCCTGTAAGGGTAACCCATGGACTTCTAATAGTAGGTCTATGTTGGATCCTGAGCTAGCAGTGGAGTCTTAAATCTGTTTGTAGATCTAGACACTATAAAGGTAGGCTAAGACGTGTTCGTATGGACCTCTAAAAGTAGGCCTGTATTTGCAAGTGGTAATTAGTCCAGATCTGATTGTACTTAGAGGAGGAATGTTGAAGTCTAGACCCATTAGTAAACCTACAACCTCTAAAGGTAAGCCTAGGATAAACGTTCGACAGTTGATCCTAGGCTAGCATTGGAATCTTAAACTCATTGTGGACATATAAATTCTAAGGATAAGCCAAGGCATGCTTGTATGAACTTTTGAAAATAGACATATATTTGACAGGTGACAATTTGTCCTAGACCCCATTGTACTTGAGTGAGAATGTTGAAGTCTAGATCCGTTAGTAGACTTAGAACCTCTAAAAGTAGGTCTAGGGTGGACCTTTGATAGTAGGCCCGTGTTGATCCCAAGCTAGCAGTGAAATCTTACACTCGTTTGTGGACCTAAAGACTCAAGCAGGCCAAGGCGTGTTTGTTTAGACCTTTGAAAACAAACACACTGAAAATAAATCTGTATCCAGCAAGTGACGACTGATAAAACTGATAAAGACCCAATTACTTGAATAGGAATGTTGGAGTTTTTAATTTCTTATCAAAAATATAATGAGAGCTTTGTGTAATATTAAGTGGAGCATGAAGCATATCGAATCCTAGATTGGCTCTCACGGATTTGGTATATCTCTTTAACCCTATAAATTTATGAACTGTTTTAGAGATACATTATGAGGTTCTCACTCCATTGGAATTGTCTAACTATAAGGCCTGAAACAGATAATAAACAAGAACCTACTTTTGGAGTTCCATTGTAGAGTCTAATTCTATTGCTAGTCCATCTTTTATAAGATTTTTAACTTTACTAGTAATCCATCTACATCTCTCCCTCATCGGTAGCCCAACTCCATATAAGGATTTAACTTCACTGTTAATCTAATTCCAGCAACAAAAAGTTTTGTTAACTTTAACTTTCAAAATTAGAATGTATTTGAAATTTACATTACAGATTGAAATATATTTGAAATTTTCACTAAAAATTTAAGTATGAATTGATTATCAATTGTCTTAAAGCATGCCATATAAACAAGTTATATCATTAAATTTGGATGTGTGATATGCCCGAAGAGTTCAAAAATCAATTTAAAACACTTTCAAAATGTAAAATATATTAATATTTGCACTAAAATTAAAAATAGATAAGATTAGAAACTGAAAACTTTGGAATTTACCCTAAAACATGAAATTATTAACCTTAGAAAACTTCATAATTTTCCATAATTAGAAACTAAGTTAAGATCATTTTCTAAACTTGATATACTTATATGTTAAAAGCTACCTAACCAGGTTAACCAAACACTTCCACTATCTACGGGGCTTAAAAAATCAGATGATCATGTATTTTAGTTTGCTTTAAAAAATGTCTATCATGATTGGGAGCAATCTGAGGTAGGCCATTACATGTAAGCCCACACCTGTTCTATAGTGTAATGAGCTAAAATAACGATGAAACTGTTGGTTTTGAAAAATGCCTGTCCTGGTTACACTACTATTATGCATGTTTTTTTTTCCTGCTTATATTGTCTTGCACAAAAGTTTCATTATATCTGTGTCTATAGTATAGAGTTATTGGTTGTATCAATTGAGTCCATCTGCCTCCTATGGTTTATGCCTTTCTGATCGCATCCATGCAATAAATTGCAGACAGAACTGATGTTGGAGTCTATCAAGTCCCTCAACCAACAGGTTTGGAATCAATTTTCTTCTAAGCTATATTAAAACTCTGCAGAATGATGTCCTCTTTGAACTAATAACTTCGCATATGGTTAAATAATTCCAGGAAAACTTCTGCATGATTGATATAGAATATCTTTGTCCTGTTTCACTTCCTAATTTAAAACTTCAATCTACTGGACCATATGTAGTTAGCTTGTCATGTTGTTGTTTTGCATCCAGTTCAGATAGACTGACAAACTTGTGAACTTTAACAGAGTTGTGATGGAAAAGCCCTTTATTGCATTCATGCCACTTGAAAGATTAAAATTTCTTATACACATATATATAAAACAATGGAGGGACTACAGTATCAATGGTGTTGGTTCTCCTACTCATGTTCAGGGTTATTATCCTTTTTACGAGTTAAAAGATCTGCATTCTATTCCCTGGAAATAATCCCTGTTGAAATTAAACACATAACCAACTCCTGTAACAAGATAGAGAATTTTCACAAGTCGTACACTACTTTTACTCGGAATAAGAAATTTTTACAAGTTAAGCACTATTTTCCTCAGCTTAAAAGTTATATCCTTTATGTCCATTTATGTTAAAATGATCTTTTTGGTGATTTGCAATTTAAGTTATTAAGATTTCTGTTAGTAAACAGAAAGATCATTTTGGTACATAAAAGATTAGGAATATTGAAGGTCTACGGAAGAACATTTGGATTCATTTCTTTTTTTCTTTTAATCATTACTGTTGATATTGTTGATTTTAACCCTCAGGAAACTACGCTGAAAGAGGAAAATGGAGCGCTAGAGATGAAGGTAAGAGTGTAAAACTAAAAGAGATTTAGTTAAAGAAAATCACATTCATAAAGCACCTGTTACTCAGATTGAAGCAATGAAGAATGACGCTGAAATACTGAAAGGGTCCAGCACCCGCCAAAATCTCCAAGTGCTTCATTCTCCAGAATTGGCTACTTTAAGTTTACTTCATTAGATCAGCTACACTACAGTAAGCATTGCTTGCAAGGCTTCTAGTTAGCTAGCGAGGTGGGGATCGTCATCATCATCAGGAGATTTGGAATTCTTGAAACTCTAGTTGTCACCTAACCAAATATAATATTCATATGCATTTGCCCAACAGGTAAATGGTTTCTTCACCATTTCTGCTGGTTCTTCAATATTACCTTGCCCTCAAAAATCGTCTGACTCTGGCTCCAGAATATTTGATCAACATTGTAATGTATCCCTCATTGTGCACCAAACTATGTTAAGTTTGTATGACGCACAATATTATGATTTGATGATGCATCGAGACATCTAATACGTTGCAAGACACACAGTAAGTTAATAATAAATGTTAAGAAATAATTGTTGATACCTCCTGCTTAAGCACCATTCTTTTCCAATCTCTGAGAATTGATGCATATAATGTAGTTGTTCGTATTACATATACAGTTTAAGCAGCTGCATAGAGGATCTTGATCACATGCATCATGATGGAATCTTTAAATTTTCAATTTCAGTGCAAGAATAAGTATGTCCTATTGGCAATTTGTAATTTTGCTCTGTTTCTACTTGTCTACTAAACTAACAGCAACGTTCCCAACTCATCAGTACCAAAAAATCTCAACATATCTAAGATGAATTTATCTCGGCCAATCTAGTTTTGTTCCAGGCCTAGTGTTTGCTATTAGTTTTCATCAAAATAAACACAAAAGGATTTAGATTGTTATGGATGGCTATTGAGTACACTAACTAGAAAGAACTCAGGAATACCTTTACAGCAAAATGAAATGGGACACCAATTTTTTTTTACTTCGACGAATCAGTCGTCCAATAACAGTTCACTTGCCAGCACTGTAATGGACAGGAACATGAAAAAATGGGGAAAAAAAAATTGAACTAAGCATCGTTTAGTTTGAAGTTTGCAGCCGTTTCATTCAAAGTTTCCGAAACATGGTAAGTACTATGTATAAATTGTAGTAAATGGAAACTTCAAGAAACATGGTGAAGAATGGGGAGAGAGAAATAAGTTAACATAGTACTATATACTTATAATTTTTTTTGTGTTCTTCAGTGTAATCGTACCAGTATTACATCTATGAAAGAGTTTCTCGGTAGTGCCAAGTGTAAAAGCACACTTGTACTGTTTTTATTGTGTGTTTGCATAAAATAATTAGTAAATCCTATTGTTCTTGGCTACAGATGGCCAGCTTGGATTAGTTCCACTTTTGGTTTGGGCTAAGCCAGTTTGGTTCTGTGTACCAAGGCCTGGTTGGAGTTCATTACCAAACCCACCTGCTATTAAAGAAAATATTGCAAACATGATGGAATTTCACCTTTTCACTGATTAACTAGGATTAGTAACTTTCCCAATTCATTTGTGTTCATTTTGATATAGTTCAATGAATTTAGCAGCTAATTGTACTTGGAAAATACTCCCTCCCTTTTTTTTAGATGTGATTTAAAGTTGTTGCACATATATTAAGGAAATGATTAAAATAATGTTCAAAAGACTATTCTAATCCTATTAAATAAAGGGAAGTGATCATTAATGGCACAAACTGATTTAAATCAAATGGGATTATAATTGGAAATAACTTTTAAACAGACTTTTTAGGAGAAAAACATTTAACAATCACAATTTTTAAAACACTTTAAAAATTTAAGATCATCATTTTGTCCCTCCTGATTTAAATTAATTTGTGCCATTAAACATTATTGTTAAATGAATGATTACTTTGAAATAATCATTAAATGTCATGTGTAAATGAATGTTAAAATTGAAAGAAAGGAAAAATAATTACATCGGGAACTCTAAAGTAACAACTAAATATAAATAATTTTTTTAAAAAAGGACAAGTAAAAAAAACGGAGTGAGTAATTTCATCTACCTAATTGAGCTTGGTAAACTCCTCTATTTTTTTAAAGAAGTAATAAACTTTTCCTCATAAATTACTTACACTTGTAATTCAATGCCTCAAATTTTAGTGTATTGACTTGAAGGCATTCGCTATCAATTTATTGAATTGTCCGCCGATAATTAATGTCATTGATCAGGAACATTTAATTTTTTTTTAATTACTACATTACAATAATGACGTGCAAAATGCAACCCAGCTATAGGCACGGGCACCACGAGTTGGTGGACTTTTTCTTAGTTCATTTTCATTTTCTGAAAGTGCTGATTTTAATAATTTCTTTTTTCTTCCAAAGGGTTTGGATGATATCATAAATGAATTTTTGTGTGTTGTATACGACAT
>CANYLF011401752.1:0-16389 GCA_948193215.1 Bocquillonia castaneifolia | reverse complement strand
AAACAAGCCCAAATAAATGTTCTAAAAACACTTATCAATGGATTTTTTGGATTATTATGAAAACATTATGGAGTTACCACCCGAATTGCATTGGGATCACCTGGTGATTAACAAATAGGTAGATTCCTCAGGAATTCCCATTCCTCATCACTCTAGATGATTTCTAGGTTCGAAATGAGTCATCCATTGTTAGAACAATTTCCCATTTAATTAAGTAATAACGTCATTGTTTCCTACCAGAGACAAACAATATAAATCAATAAATCACCCAGAAAGTAGTATGCAATGAATGGGCGTGCCTAATATTATTTCTAACCAATTATATTTCTGCATTCGGTCCGGTGTAGTTAACCCTGGTTGATTGAGTGTTGATTGTTGTGTTGGTGTGTTGCTACTTATTTTAATAATAATTAGCCAAGTGAATTATTTCCTTATTTATTTGCATGCGGAACATCCACAGTTAGTTTCTAATGTATATTACATATATTTATGAGTTAATATTTGCACATTAATTTATTTGGTATTTACCCGAAATATTGAATGGTAGGAGTATACATACACCCTTAAAGAAAGGAAATGTGAAATGATTTTCTACCATTTTTATTCTATTATTTACCGAATTTATTTATTAAATATCTGATTAATTATTTGATAGTCAATTCTAAGTGATTAACGGAATTAAAATGGGATTAGAAAACCTTACCGATCGATCTATTAGTCCCGAAGAGAACTAATGATCAATCTCGAAGCTTCAAATAGTCGATCCACCACAGGTTTTCCGAGTTGATTCTTGACCTGTTTATTGCAGGCCTTTTGAATAATTGATATCCTATATCTCAAGCATCTTCACCTAATGTGAATTACATCGAAGTGTTCTGAAAGCTATCTCAAATGCAGCACTGGAATGTCAGGGGCATTTCGGGCATGAAGTTGATGGAATTAGATCATGGTCAAAACATAGAAATTAAAGTAGACATTTGTAACTTCATTTTAGGCTCAATAATTTCTCAATTTGGAGTTTGGGTTGCCGAGATATGCCCCTCGTAAGTTAGGCCAAAATCCTGATTGCTCCCTCGGACATTCAGCGTCATGATTCAGACGAATCTTTAATCATCCGAACGAACCATTGTGATCATTAGACCGAATCATCATCATGGCCAGCCCCAAGTTTTGAAAATATTGGAAGCAGGTGGGACATCCGGGTGAAACGTGATCATCCGGACGAATCATTGAACATCCGGCCAGATTTGTAACCTGAAATAACAAATTTGAAGCTTTGTATCAACCTGTTTATCACAATTTTTACCAAATGGAATATACATAACAATAAAGGGAAGCCTAAAGAAGTTATAGAAATCTAAAAATAGCCAAAGAGATGAGTTTTCGGGGTAACCCAAATTACTGAACCAAAATCACGTTCTGATCTATAACTTGGGTTATAGGGCTCCAAACTTCAATCTGATTACTCCTACATCCTCTTGGCTTCGCTTAGAAATTAGTATGCAAAATGGGAAAAAGTTACATTAAGCTAAAAATAAAGAAAACAAGAATGAAATGAGCTTATTTTAATGTATGGATGATAGGTTGCCCTCAGAATAGAGGCATGTTATTGCTTTTAGGTAGAAGTGAGCTTTTGGATTAAAAGCTTCCTCGTTCAAAAGCTTTACGAAAATAAGTTACAAACAAAATGAGTGTGTGCGTGTCTGTCTTGCTTCCTCAATAATGGCCCCTCCTTTTCTGTGTTAAAAAGTTGGTATTTATAGGAAGAAAATGAATCTTTTCAGCAACTTGGACAAGTTGTAGTATGTGCATAGGTTGTAGTATGGGCATAGGCGTAGGTCGGTGTAGACTTTGATGGCCTACTTATACATGCACCCTACCTCCAAAATGTCATTTCAAAGTAATCATCCGGTCGAACCTTTAATGATCATTCAGCCAAATGATCACCAAAGGTTCGTTTGGATTCTTTTGGGCTCAAATGGGCTTTTGTGAAATGTAGGCCAACCTCGGATTTTGAAGATTCGACAGGACCATCTAGAGGTTTGTCCGAATCATCAAGAGGCTAGAGTTTCATTTTGAAATCATTTTAAAATTATTTTCAATCTTTCGGCTCATTTATATGAGAAATAAGGTAATAGAGAGGTACAAACTAGACCATATTCATCACTGGGCTCCCACGCCGTTTCCACGTACCTACATCCAAAAATTCAGTATCTACAATGGGCCAAATATAATAATTTTGAAAGGTTTTTAAAACATTTTAATTCTCCAGCTCATTTCTAAAGGAAATCGGATATCAGAGTGGTCCAATTTGGACGGTATTCATCATCGGGCCCCGTACTACTTCCACAAGCCTGCATCCAAAAATCAGGTGTTCACATACACATCATGGTTTCTTTTAAGCACTATTTTGAGCGTCTTGTTCATAGACATGCTTCTGAGGCACCAGTTGATTGCGTCTATGGCCATGTCACTGCTTTTCCTAGCTTATCGGTTAGATCGAGCATGCTCTTTCTCCTGTTTCACCCTCCATTACATTTTCCTGAGGATGTGCACTCATGTGAGCTTCTATCTTGTGCCTTTTAAATCTGTCTTTTCATTATGCTTCTACTTTTTAAGCTTGCTTGCTTTTTCAGGTTCCCGCAATTGAGGTGGCACGTTCGTCTTCCTTTTTCCAAGCTCGTAAGGCCTACACCATGAAGGCTTGCGATGTATGGAGGCAGGCCTATTCTCGTGCTCTCCAGATGAACGCATCATTGCGTTCTCCAATCGCAGAGTTAGAGGATGAGATTGACGTAGATGAGGAGATAGAGAGTGATGAGGAGTGACCTGTAGAGGTGGCCATTCCTAAAGGACATGCTTCCCAAGATGATGTCGATTATGAGGAGGACGAGGAGTCCGAGGAGGAGGATGAGTATATTACCCCTAGGTACTTATATAGCTTTTCTTTTATTTTTATTACTTTCTGAACATTTTTGGAGTTTTCAGCTTACCATACCCTTGTTTGTACCCATACTTGTGACTTTTCATAGATGTATGCATGTTTTGCATGGATGTATGGGACATATTCAAGCCTACACTAGTGCATGTCATGTATATGCTTGGGCCATGTTCAAGAGTTAACACATGTGCATACTGTATGTAGTGGCGGAGCCAGAAAAATCTGACAGGGGGGGGGGGTGGGGGGTTGGGGGGGGCTAAGTTGGTGTGTAGGAAAGGAGATATGGTAAAGCTGTGATGATTAAATGCAACGGTCAAGTTGAAAAATGACTCGGTACGGCAAAAAGAGCTAAAAAAATTAAGTTGATAAAAAGGAAAGAAAATATAATTAAATTTAAAAAGGTTTTCTTTTATTTTAAAAATACAATAAATTCAAGATTTTTATATAATAAGTTTAAGTGTAAGGCTTAAATGAACCAATTTCCAAAGTTCAAGGGTTTAAATGAACCAATTTTTAAAGTTTAAGGATTTAAATGAACAAATTTCTAAAGTTTAAAAATTCAAATTAATTGATTTCTAAAGTTTGAAGGCTTAAATGTCAAAAAAAATTAATTAAAGGACTTTAAAAGGTTATTGGAATCTTTTACCTATAATGTAATAGTGAAGTAATAAACTAATTAAAGACTTGTGTCAAAAATATAATTAAAAACTTAGAATTAATTTTTAAAACAATTAAAATGACTAATTAATGTTCTATGATAAATTATTAATTTGTAAGATATTGGTCAAAATTTATGAGTTATTGTTTCTCAAGTGTTGAATTCAAATAGAAGATGATGGGTCATAACCTAAATAGCACAAATTGATTAATTTGGGCTTAATACTCTCGTAGGTTTATGAGGCCCAAACTTAAAGAGCAATATGCATGTCTCCTCCTAAATGGCATGTTTCATTCTTAAAAGATAAAATTGATTATAGAGAGCAGCCGCAGACAAAAGAGAAATAGGTGTTGAGCCATCAGAAAGGGATCAGTCGTAGACAAGGGGCATGGAGCTTCTACCTCAAGGGGAACGATGCAAACTGCAAGACTACCTCTTCAGAGGTTCTCTGACCAGATAGGGGGGCGGGTGCCCACCCCCGCACCTCCTGTGGCTCCACCCCTGATTGTATGCATAAATTCTGATCCTAATATTATGTCTAAGAATTATATATGTGTATGAAATGTCATGACTTATGCTGCATGAAGTTATTAGCATGGTACTACTCCTCAATTTTGTGCCGTACACTGGTAATCCGATTGTCTTTCTTGGTTGAAAGGGACTATATTCATGGTTGGACTTCTGAACTCACTTAGGCTTTGGCTTCCCGATGGCATGGAACTAGTCATGGCTCGTTGATTGTAGGCTAATGACTTGCCCCTAAGTATTTGTTCAATAGCAAACTGGTACGGTAAATGCATCAAATATGATTATGTACTTTTGTTGGTCTCATATCTATTTCATTTTTGATAGAGTAAGCCCAAGAGCCCAACGAAAGCCCAAAGGCAAGTCATACTAAACATTCTCATAACTCTATTAAGACACTTGGCTACCCTCCAAAGTGACACGTCGCACATAAGAACACTATAAATACTCCAAGATTCTATAGGTAAAGGATTCCAACTTCTAGCTCATTGATTACTACATTTAATACCTTAACTAACTTGAGCATCTGAGTGAGACCCGGGACACTTATCCCGTCCGACCTTCTTTCTCTTTGTGTAGGACCGACTCAAGAAGACCGACACGACCAACCCCCAGGGCCGACATGAATCATCGCCACAACTGTCACATACTCAATAGAGTAGACCACAACCCAGATCCAACCCAGCACAGTCCTGTCAGCTCCATCATTTGGTTCCATTATCGGGAAACGAAAAATAATCTAACTGATGGATCCCAGAGACGGTGCCTCGACCTCGATCGAAGAAGACCTACCGACTGGAAACCCTAACCAAAACAATGCTATACAACCCCCGGAAGCTACACCACCGCCAATATGGCAATAACTAGCCAAAGCAATGGCAGACCTACAAGCACAAATGCAGGCAGTAATGGCACAACTACACACCCCGGTCTCGCCAGCTAATCAAAATGTTGATGAAACAGAGACACCTCGAGTTATTACTCCAAAGGTCGACAAAGAAGGAGAAAATGCCGGCAAACAGAAGAAAAGAACAAAACGAAGTCTTAGCAAGGATTTCGATGAAGTGGAGTCATCTAAAGATCCCCATGAAAATGAACCGCAGGGAAACCTCGATAGTAGCAAAACAAAGCGCAGACATAAGAAAGCTACATCAGAGGAAGACAAGATCCGACTCATGATGACTGAAATGATAAAGGACCTGAAGATGGAAGCTACTCAAACACCCAGACCATTTGAAGCTAAAAACTCATCTCTGACCATAGAAATCCTTGCTACTCTACTGCCAAGAAATTTTAAAGTTTCCACCTTTGACTCCTTTTCCGAGACAAGATGCCCGGAAATGCATACCACCAAGTTTGTAAATTATATGCAACTTTATAACATTTCTAACAAACTCCTTTGCAAGGTTTTTCCAACCACCTTGGTGGGCACAGCTCAGAAATGGTACAACAAGTTGCCACCAGGATCAGTCACTACCTAGAAGGATTTATCGACCAAATTCATCCTCAAATTTTTCCCAAATATTCCACCTAAGAGAAGCTCAGAACAGCTCTATCAGTGCCGACAGAAGGACAATGAATCACTAAGAGATTATCTGGAGCGATTCAACAATGAAGTCACCAAGATAGATAATCTGAACATTGACACGACAGTTCAAGCCTTAAGAAGATGCACTACCATGGGACGACTAACAGACAAAATCTATTCAAAGCCCCAAGACTTATCAAGACTTGATGATGATGGCTCAAAAGTGTGTCAGCGTTGATGATGGGAGGCGTTACAGGAAAATAGAGAGAGATGAAACTGACGGAAAAAGGAAAGAAAAGAAGGAAGACAAGCCAAAGATGCAAATCCAATAAGCCCATACCAGTAGATAAAACTATCACCCTCATAGCACTTTCAGCTGACCCTACCAGTACAACCAAGACAGGAGAGAGAGTTTCTCCCCTCTGAACCAATCAAGAACGAATGTCCTGATGTGGATAAAGGATAGCCAGACTACATACAGTTGTCCAAGACCAATGATCCAAAGGTCAAGGACCACTAGTCGTTTCTATAAGTTTCATGAAGACTACGGGCACGATACAGAAGAGTGCTTTGAGTTAAGAAGGGAAATTGAAAGACTAATATAGACGGGAGCCTTGAGGAAATTCACAGCCCCAGCCAAAGAAGCACAACCGACAAACCTATTAAAGGAACCTCAAGCAACTGCCAACCCCAAAGGAAAGGCTGTCTTGGGGAGGGTACATGTTATCATGGGCGGAGAATCATGCACAGCTACAATAAAAAAAGAGATCAAGAGCAGAGGTCATGAGTATAAACGCCACCAAACATGCCAGAAAGGGACCAGATCACCTGGCTCTAGTCATCACTTTCAGTCCTGACGATGGAACGCATGTCCAAGCACCTCATAATGATGCACTAGTTGTAGAAGCCATCATAGATAATTATGCGGTCAGGCGTATACTGATAGATGAAGGAAGCTCTATCAACCTGATCACGTGGACGGCATATAAACAGATGGGAAGATCTCAGTTAAAAATGAAACACTGCCCCACACTGATCTCAGGGTTGAGTGGCGCACCCATTCATCCCATGGGGTTAGTCGAACTTACAGTAGAATTCGGAAGGGACCAGTCACATAGCAAGGAGATTAAAACCCTCTTCAACGTCATGGATATGCCTCTGGAGTACAATGCAATCCTTGGGCGGCCATACCTCTATGACTCAGGAGCAGTAATATCAATTTGGTACTTGACAATGAAAATTCCAATGAGTACAGGAGTGGTAGTAGTGAAGGGAGATCAAGAAGTAGTAAAGGCATGCTATGTAACAGCCATGACAAAGGCACTCCCAATCGAAGAAATACTAGAGATCGAGGCAGAAGAACAAATTGAACCAGTGGGAGAAACAAAGACAACGATACTGACAAAAGGAAAAGAAGTCAAAATTGAAGCAAAATTAGACGGCCTGGAAACACTGATCGTCGACAAGTTAAAGCGGTACGCAAAACTCTTTGCCAGCTTAGCTTCAGAAATTAAAGGCATTGATCCGGCAATAGCGTCTCATGCCTTAAAAGTAGATCCCAATGTCAAGCCGGTAGCTCAGAAGAAAAGGCCAATGTCGGCCAAGAAAGAGAAGGCGGCCGTAGAAGAGATAGACAAACTGGAAAAGACAGATTTCATCAGAGAAGTGAGATACATAGAATGGTTGTCTAATTTTGTCATGGTGAAAAAATCAAGCGGGAAATACAGGATGTGCGTCGACTTCACTGACCTCAACAAAGCCTGTCCCAAGGACAACTATCCACTTCCCAATATCGACAGACTCGTTGACTCTAACGCTTGTCATGAACTCATTAGCCTCATAGACATGGCCTCAGGATACCACCAGATTCCCATGAAACAAGAAGATGAAGAGAAGATAAGCTTTATTACCCACAAAGGCACCTACTGCTACAAAATGATGCCTTTTGGTCTGAAGAATGCAGGGGCAACCTACCAAAGGCTGATGAATCTCATGTTCCAAGAGCTCATCGGAGAGGTAGTAGAAGTATATGTAGACGATGTTATTGTAAAAAGCAAGAAGAGAGAAGACCACCCATCCGATTTGGAAAAAGTATTCCAGATCCTTGAAAGTTTTAACATGAAGATGAACCTAGATAATTGCACCTTCGGAGTCACAGCAGGGAAGTTTTTGGGATGCATGGTGTCAAGCAAAGGAAAAGAGGCAAACCCCGAGAAAGTTCAAGCAATCATTAACATGCAGCCACCAAAAACAATCAGGGAAGTTCAAATCCTCAATGGAAGAATTACAACACTTGGAAGATTTATCTCGAGCTCTGCCAGAAGTTGTTTGCCTTTCTACCGCAGCCTCAAAAACATCAAGCAATACAAATGGGGAGATGATTGCCAGCAGGCATTCGAAGATCTCAAAAAGTTCCTAATTACACCACCATTGATCAGCCGGCCCATACCAGGTGACACTTTGTTCTTGTACTTATCAGCATGCATATAGGCATTGGCTTCGGTGCTCATCCGAGAGGAGGGGTCAGAGCAGATGCCCATCTATTACATCAGCAAGGCGCTGAGGGATGTAGAGCTTCGATACCCAATGGTTGAGAAATTGGCAGTTGTACTGGTCACTACCGCCGAAAGACTGAAGTGTTACTTTCAAAGTTATCCAATAATAGTGAGAACTGACCTGCCATTGAGAAAAGCTATGCAAAGACCAGAGTTGTCAGGAAGATTGATAAAATGGTCAATGCAATTAGGAAACTATGGAATCCGGTATGAAGCAAGGAAGGTGATGAAGGCCCAAGTATTGGCAGATTTCATTGTAGAAAGCACTAAAGGGACAGAGGTGATACCTTACAAAGCACAATCTTGGAAGCTCTCTGTTGATGGAGCAAAAAATGAGCATGGAGCCAGAGTCAGTGTAGTCCTAAGAGATGCCGACAAAGTTGTCATCAAGTATGGGGCTCGAATCCGCTTTGAAGTCACAAACAACATAGCTGAATACGAAGCCTTGTTGGCGGGATTGGCTTTAGTATTAAAAGTCAAGGCAGAAGATTTAAAGATAATCAGTGATTCCCAGTTGGTGGTGAACCAGGTGACAAGTAAAGGATGAAACATTAAGCAAGTATTTGACAAGTAAAGGATGAAACATTAAGCAAGTATTTGACTAGAGCCAAAGAACTATTATCAGCAGTAGAAAAGAACGTGGGACAGTGGGTCATTCAACAAGTGGACAGAAGTGAAAATGAGGAGGCAGATATGATCGCCAAGTCTGCCTCGGTAGAAGGACTGATGTACCGTAGTATGGAAATGAAGGAGGAACTTCAACAGAGGAGCATTGACACACCCCAAGTTTTCTTTATCCAAGGGAAAGACGACTGGATGAACCTCATTATCAACTATCTAGAGAGTGGCGTTGTCCCGGAGGATCCTCAAGAAGCAAGACAACAGATCTAATAGGCAAGCAACTTCGCCTATTACAAGGAAGTGTTGTACAAAACATCGATGTCACACCCTTGGTGCAGATGTGCAACCAGAACGAAAGGGAAGCAGATCCTGGAGGAAATCCATGAAGGAATTTGTGGAGCCCATCAAGGATACAAGACCGTCAAGAGAAAGGCAGAATTGCAAGGTTATTTCTGGCCAACAATGGAAGAGGACGCCAAGGAGTTGGTGAAGAAATGTGATAAATGCCAAAGACATGCCGATAAGATTCATGTACCGGCAATCGAGAGGAAATCAATGAACAGTCCCTGGCCATTCTCAACCTGGGGCATGGACATACTCGGACCTTTTCCCAAAGCAGCAGGGCAGAAAAAGTTCTTATTAGTAACAGTAGACCACTTCACTAAGTGGGTCGAAGCAGAAGCTGTGGCAACCATAACTGCCGCCAAGGTAGAGGATTTCTTCTTCAAGGAGGTCATAACAAGGTTCGGCCTTCCTCACACACTCATCACAGACAATGGAAAATAGTTTAACTGCCAAAGATTCAGTGATTTCTGTGAAAGAATGGAGAAAAAGCACAAGTTTGGATCTGTGTCATATCCCCAAACCAATGGCATGACCGAAGTCACCAACCGTAATCTCCTCACCGGCTTAAAGAAAAGGCTAGATGAAGCAAAGGGAAACTAGGCAAAGGAACTTTACCCAGTACTTTGGGCCAAAAGAACTACACCAAAAAAGACCACCGGAGAAACACCATTCAGCTTAGCTTATGAGATGGAAGTAGTATTGCCAGTTGAGTTAGAAATCCCTTCCTATACGGTAGCCAATTACAACCCTAACTCCAATGATGAACAAATCATAATCTATAAAGAGATGCTAGAAGAAAGGAGGCATGCCGCTGCCGCAAGGGCTGAGGCATACAGAAGACAAGCCCCTAGATATCAGGATAGAAAGGTTAGACCAAGGGAGTTTAAAGAAGGAGAGCTAGTCCTAAGAAATGCTGAGATTGGCATAGGAAATGCTGGTGTCGAAAAACTCCAACCAGATTTCAAAAGCAATGGGAAATGGCGCTTATTGTTTGGCAAACATAGACGGCACCCCACTCCCAGGAGCATGGAATGTGCAACATCTCAAAAAATACTATCAGTAGAATGTATTATCTCCAACACATTGAATCAATGAAATAACACTTTTTCAACAAATGTCTTTAATCCTAAGCATATCTAACGGGAACCTTACCCGTCTCAATGGCAAGTGAGTCTGAAATGGACAATAACTTAGCCCCCAAGAGGCCCAAAACCTCTCTAATGGGAACCTTACCCATCTCAATGGCAAGTGAGTCTGAAAGAGACAATAACTTAGCCCCTAAGAGGCCCAAAACCTCTCTAATGGGAACCTTACCCGTCTCAATGGCAAGTAAGTCTAAAATAGACAATAACTTAGCCCCTAAGAGGCCCAAA
This sequence comes from Bocquillonia castaneifolia, assembly GCA_948193215.1. Classification (NCBI taxonomy): domain Eukaryota; kingdom Viridiplantae; phylum Streptophyta; class Magnoliopsida; order Malpighiales; family Euphorbiaceae; genus Bocquillonia; species Bocquillonia castaneifolia. Next base: position 5,843 of record CANYLF011401752.1, on the reverse strand, counting down.
ACCTCTCAAATGGGAACCTTACCCGTCTCAATGGCAAGTGAGTCTGAAACAGACTAACTTAGCCCCTAAGAGGCCCAAAACCTCTCTAATGGGAACCTTACCCGTTTCAATGGCAAGTAAACTGGTAGTGGACAAACTCAGCCTCTTGGAAACCCAAAATCTCTCTAACGAGATCATTGTTAGCCTCAAAACAAGCGGGTATGAAATAAAAATAACAAAGCTCCCACAAGATCTAAAATCTTTCCGAAAGGAGAATTACCTGGTTCGATAAAAGCAAGCATGAAAATATAACGCATAAGGTTCGTCCACCACAAAGTGGGCAACTAAAGCAAGAACACTAGTCGTAGCAAGTTATAAAGATAGAAGGCAAAAATAAAACGGCTATAAAAAGGATGTTGAAATAATGACAATGTATTAATATTCCTCTGAAGATTACAGTATGAGTTAGCCGACAAAATAAACAGCTAACTGGAAAATAGATAAATACAGGTAACACCCCCACAAATAGCTATGAAAGGACAAAATGGCCAAAATCCAATAATCCCCAATGCATGACATAATCGCCAGCATCCAAAAGTTATGTCGGTACCCAAAGTAGCTGAAACCCAAAGACAAGGCAATAAAGATCCAAAATAAGGAAGCCACTCCACAATGACAAAACAGACAACACAGTAGTTTGATCACACTGATGTATCCAAAGCGCCACAAATGAAGAAAAATTGTAACCAACTTTTCAAAATGATGCTATTGAAGCCACAATTGATCACGCTAATGGGTGGATGGCATCAAAGGAAACAGGGGATATCTATTTAACAAATGAGCCTCAAAGAAGTAGGGGATATCTATTCAACGAATGAGCCTCAAATTGGAAATAAGACATTAGGAGGCAAGAGTTTCCCTAGTATGGGCAGAAGGAGTAGATGGAAGAGAACGCTTACGCCAAGAAGGAAGTTGGACAGGAAATTCACCAGACTCCGAGGTCTTTTTCTTGGCTGTTTCAAGATCGATAGTTATACGATCTATAAGTTGAGCAAATTGAATGTCCAAGAAGTCGGCTACATTGGCAGATTGGCCAGGATGCCTTTGCAAATAACACCTCTTTAACTCCGCCATAGCCTGAGTCAGACTCAGAACAATCTTTCTCCCCAGCTCCCAGATCTTGTTTCCTTGCGCCTGGATGCAAGCTATGGCATCTTGAGTAGTCTCAGAATAGTACTTCCTCTCGGCATTAAGGGAACTCTTAGAATGATCCAGCCTTTGCTCAAGATCTCATACCTGAATGGCTAAGGCCTTCCTCTCGACTTCTGAGGATTCCAAGTCTTTCTTCAAGCATTGTATCTAATCATCCCAACTCCTTAAAGACCGCTGAGCCTCTTCCTTCCGAGCTAACAGATCATCATAAGACTTTTGGAAGCGGATGTGAGAAACATTCATTTGATTAAGGAGAGCACCCATTGTCTCGGCGTAGTCTTGATGACCCTTCATTGTGCCTAGAAGCCTATCATCTACAAAGTACACTCCGATTAAATAACTTGAACATAAAGGATGGAAATCAAGTGAAAGCAAACACTCACCAGGAAGCTTCCTGAAGTAGTCATGGATATGAAGTCTGACAGACTTCAACGAACAGACAAGGAGACTCACATGCACAGCGGCAGCGAGATCGGATTCGCTGTCAGAAAGCTCAATAGCTTGGTACAGCTGCTGATCCCCATTGCCAGGAGACTGGACACTCTCCTCCCAGTCCTTGGGAGACTGTACACTTTTCTCCCGGTCTTCCTTCTCCCGGTCTTTTCCACCCATCTTCTTAATTCTTCTTCACAAGCGGATCACCGGCTGGATCCCCTCCCTTTCTTTTGTCGGTGTCGGCGAGAGCGTAGGAGGTCACGGTGTCATCACGCAGAGGATCATAATTACCCGCCATCTCTTCCTCCTGCCTAACTATATTGGCAGCATCAACCTCACTCATTAAATCCTTCAAAAGCTGAAATCCATGGCCTTTGCCGCTGCAAGAAAAGAAAGAAAAAGCAGTGACAGGTAAAATTAGAAAAAATAAAAAGCATCAAGAATCTCACCCATAGAAACCCAAGACACTGACCTTCATCGGTTAGAGAAGAGGTCAGGTCATCAAAACCACCTTCCCTACGATTTCTCATATACGAATTGATAAAATATTTGTAATTTAATCTACGACCGGTGGTGGTGGTAAGTCCCTCTAACAACTTCAGTGCAAATTTCTTGTCAGGAGATGATTTGTCTGGAATAGGCGAAAGCTTGAAAAAAATATGCTAAGTCCATAAGATTCTAGCTTGAAGGTAGATCCTTCAATGACGGATGTTTTATTCGGATGAAATTTGGACCGAGAGTCTTTATGGATTCCGGCATATTCCCAATAAAGGCCCGGTGGGTCCAAGCCATTAGAAGCATAAAAGGAGAGATTGTTAACCTCTTAGTCACAACAAAAAATGACCTGAGGCGTGAAAGAGTCAGTGACAAACCGGCCCTACGGAGAATCCCGGCGAGGACACAGATCTGGCGAATGGAGTTGGGGTGAAGCTGACTAATAGGAAAATCATATGTTTTACATAGATCGACAAAGATCTGATCTAACAGAAAGCGCAGACCGCCTTCCAATTGTTCCAATGCTACGACCGCCGACTCCGCCTCATAAGTATCCAAATTGGAACAACGGTCACTTAAAGTGAACAGCTCAAAGCCGGCAGAAAAGCAATATTCATGAGTTTTTAACCCTATGCCGCTGATACAGCTTCTGTGTTGTGCAAAGGCTTTTATAGGAGGGCCAGCGTTGAAAACCATGTCCTCATCCATAACAGAAACTACCCCAAAATCCACGTCAAGCTCTCGGGACGCGACAGATGCCTCCCCAGTATTCTGAAGAGGTACAACTCCACCCACTTCACCTATCTCAGCAACCAAAGCATCCCCTCCCGTAGCCGTGACATTTGCAGCAAAAGCGACAGGTCTAACGAGAGTTAGATCCTGAGGGTTGCTGACTCTTATTGCCGGAAAAGACCTAGGGGGACCACCACCATTTCCACCACTACCTGAAGACCTAGAATAGCCCCTAGACACACTCTCAGCCATTAACACTTACCAGATGCAAGAAATACAAAGAATGATTACAGGCGGAGGTCTTTTAATTGAGACAGAAGGAATCACCGCAAAAATCAAAAATTACAAAAGTAAAGAAAAGTTACTAACACAATACCACTATATATACTACTCCTCTATCCCTAAAAACCCATGGCAACGTTCCAGCTTCTAAAGAAGCTAGAGGGTATTACAGTAAAATCACTCATCGCATTTAATGTTGTAGTGGGAGAATGTGTTGAAGAGAAAACTTTATAACTACCCCAATGATAGAATTGCGCGACGTCAAGAGAGCAGATGAAAAGGCGCGAACAACCCAAGAGTCGAAAATGCAAAAAGGAGGGAAAACTCAAGATACCCAGAAACGCAAAATGAATAAGTTTTATGAATAAATACATTACAAATATACATGCTTACATGGAAATGAATGGTCACAAGATTACATTACTTTTCCTAATTCCGCCTCACAATCTCCTCGCCACACTCCTTAATTACCACCATCTTATCTACCTCTGAGAAGAAAGAAAGATCGCCATCTGAAAATTTAGCCAGGCAAAGATCATTTAACCATTTGCCATATAGAGATAAGCTCTCAGTTATCAATTGCCCATTATCTCGGGCAAGTTTAGCCCGATACTCGTCTATCTTTTGATGGAGGCATGCAAATTCTATTTGAAGCGGCGAGGCTAGAGGCCCCTCAACGACAGGATGAGCAGGATGAACACCTTCATCGAGGATCGCCACCTCTAAGCCACCTACAATAGGAACAAGATGGCGGTTCAAGTCCTTCACTTCTTACCGAGAAGCAACCAGTTGTTTCTTCAACTCGTCATTTTCAGCCTGGACCTTCTCAAGGCTAGGCAAAGCAGCAATTGCCATTTGAAGCTGGGATCGAAGTTCCGATAGCTGCCTCCCAAGCTCGATCTTCTCCCCGTCCAACACGAGGGATTTATGGTAAGACCGCCTGCGATAACTCTCCAACATCAAGATCCCCTCCATCTCCTCTAGTTTATGATTGATTATACCCCGACACAAAGTATCAGACGTATAATCCTCTTGCCAACGGTTGGAACCGAGACACTGGGAGATAAAATGCATTATCTGATCGCCGACATAAGGGTCCCAATAGTTGCTGCCTAGAGGAAGCCGAGCAAAATCATCTTCATCCTCCCTTGTCGCTTCAGGCTGCAATCTCCTCCTAGAACTACTTGCCACTGCGGCCCATTTCCTTTTGAGATCTGCTTGAGCAGACGGCAGAGGCCGTAACAGCTAGAACTGGTGGAGTGGAAGTGACAGCAGGACCAGCGGGACTGGATTCAGTATCTCTCCCAGTAAGGAGCCTAGAAGCAATGGTGTACGTCGGACCCATTTTCTTTGAAGGACTGGTGGAAATAACAGGAGGCAAATCCACTCTCTTTGGACCACCAGGAGAGTCAGAGACATCTACAACTCCAACCATTTCCTTCACCAAGTGTTTCTCCCTTGGAGTCACGTGAGAAGGCCAGGGTAGCTCTTTCCGGCTAGAAGCTGATAACCACTCATCAATCCAATCTAAGGAATCATCACCCTAACGAACATTGCCCTATAAAGAGCCACCGGCAGGAACCAAGGACCCCTGAAAAGATTGAAATTGGGGATGCCGCATCAAACCCCTTGCCACCCCTAGGTCGAAAGGATTAGTTATTTTAACACCATCACGAAGAAGGCATGCAACGCGAACCTGATCTTGGTTTAAGGCCAGCCGAGGCTACCTAGAAACCCCTTAAGCACTTTCCTCTCGGCGGACAAGAGCTCACATTAACTCTTTTGCCGAACGTTTCTTCTACCGAACAACCTCATTGATCTTCTCATACAAGATGAATTCATAAGGCGTAGGAGTGTCGGCCTGGCAGTCAGGGAGAGTACCTTTCCATTGTTTAGGTAGGTCATTGAAATCTGCATGCTCAATATAAGCATATATTCCCCGCCAGGAAGTTCCCACATCAGACTCCAAGCTGGCAAAAGTAAAACGCCTGGGCTTTAATAGAACGAAAGCGCTAGAACCGCAACGGGTGGGGTAATAATGATGAAGGAGACGGTCAGTGGTCAAAAGCTCTTTCTGCTCTGAGAAAAGTTCCTAAAGGGCCAATAATAAGCAGATCATATTTGGATGCACTTAAGACAAAGGGACGCAGAAATCTTGACAGAAAGAGGAAATGATGTAGGGAAGTGGGAACCGCAAACCAGATTGAAGCTACTCGTGATAAAAAAACTATCTTCGTTGGCCAAGAACTTACCAGCGCAAATACTTCACACGGTGGACAAGACAAGATATAGTCGTCAGGAATATGGTAGACACGACGCCAACTTTCCAAGTCGGCTGGAACAGTGAGACATTCCCATTGGTTCATTCTTTGGCGGAGAGTGTTCCAGTTGGCAGGATCGATATGAGCAGGATGCACAGGTTTAGCCGTATGTTTGATACGGGCCATAAAACAACACAAGAAGCAGTTAAATTGAGAAATAAGGCGGTTAAGCAATGATTTCCTCTACAAAGAAAAGCCAAAGCTAAGGGCAAATGACGAAATAGAAGAAAAAACACAAGCCCTCTCTCAAGTATTTAAACACATCAACAGGACCAAAATAGCCCCACCCAACCCACCCAACACTCCAAAATCAGCACCATTCTTGTCTTTTCGCACCAATTTCGAACATCTGTCCATTCCCGCCCACATAGACATGAATGTCTACCT
>CANYLF011401732.1:0-12425 GCA_948193215.1 Bocquillonia castaneifolia | reverse complement strand
ACGATTAAGTTACTGACAAAGTAAATTTGCATTTAAAATATCTTAAGTGTAAAATTTACATTTAAAATATCTTAAGTTTAAATGACTTTTTTACTAAATTAACAAATTAAATTCACACATTATGTTTTTATATTACAAGATAAATCATATAAAAATGCAAATTAAAGGAAATAAGCTTCAAAGAATTTTATTTACGAGAACGGGAAAAGACATGTAGTAAAAGTCATATGGGAAAAAGTGTTTACATGTTATGAAAAATGTAAGTTTGAGGGTTCGATAGATAAAAAATAAATAGAGATGGCAATTTGACTCATGCCCACAGGTACCCGATCCGACCCAATCCGAATGAGACAAGTAAGTCAACGTTTGACTGGGTTCGGGGCGGGTAACGGGTATACCTGAAGGATTTATTGACGGGTATTAATCGGGGTCGGCTCCATTACCCACCCCAAACCCGCCCGTGTAAGAAAATGCGGATAATTTAAACTCGACCCGTCCCAAGTATGTATATATACATTATACATACATGTATATATTACAAAAATACCATTAAATAAATATAAAATATAAAAAATATCATATTATTTATATAATTTAAATTACAAGCGAGGCGGGTTGGGTTGGGTTGGGGAATTTTAATTTTATAGTAAAGCAGGTTAGGGGAAGAAATATTATAACCCGTTCGGGTTCGGGATGGGATCGGGCATACATAATAATAGTTCGGGGCAGGTATGGATTATGCAAAATCCGATCCTGACCCACCTCATTGCCATTCCTAAAAATAAATTTTAAGAGCATATTAAATAAAGTTGTAAAAGTTTAGAGGCAAAAAATATGCCTTTTGCTTATAAAATTTAAGTGGGGAATGAGGATCTTTACGAGAACCAAACCCTTATGAATATGGAATGTGAATTGTTTTATATATCTCCATTAATTAAAAGGATAAAGAAGGGGATTCTCCAAGCAATGGGCCCTATCTGCCCATTGTCATCCCCAAGTTGTGGTTTAAAATTGGCTAAATATATAATTTCGCCTATAAACTTTTATGTTCTGTCACTTGACACCAACTTTTACCTATTTCACCTATAAACTTGTTATTTATAACTTACCTCACCTATGAACTTTCATATATAACATCTTTCACCTATAAACTTTTATTTACAACCTATTTAACTCTTAAAACTATTTAAATTAGTAATTAAATTATACTTATCGATTTAGCATGAAAATATATTATAAATGAAAGTTCATAGATTAAATAGATTATAAATAAAAATTCATAGGTGAAATAGGTAAAAACAAAAAGTCATAGATGTGAGGGGTTAAAAAGTATAAGTTCATAGGCGAAATTATGTATTTGGCCTTAAGGTTTTAAACTAGAATTAAATAGGTATTAAATTCATTTAGATTATGGGAAACATATTAAAATGACTAAATTATCTTAATTAAGACATTATCTCCTTATTTAGTACTAATTCTACTATATTTAGGATTCACATGGAGAAGTCATTTGAAATGAAAAGCATAATTAATAAAGATTAGGAATATAATTTGTAAAAATGAATTGAATTTATATTGTTTTTTATAAGCCACAGACTAAATTAAGAATTTTATACTTTTATTCAGCGACTGATATTTTGAAATGGAGGAAGTATTAAATATTTTTTTATTTTCAAAAATAAACACTCATATCAATCGAATAATATTTAAAATAATCATGAGTATTTATAAAATTAATTTATTTTCAAAATAAACACTCATATTAATTAAATAATATTTAAAATAATCACAAGTATTTGTCAAATTATATAAATAGCGATGGGGACACAGACTCCCCTGGATGGATACGTGGATTACTTTATTTCATTAATTAAATAAGGATGGGGACGGAGATTCCTAAAAATAATGGGAATGAAAATGGAAATAGAAAACATCCACATCCCTACCTGCATGTTACCATCCCTAAGCAGTGGTTTAAGTTTTGCAATGGAATTAAAAAGGTAATGAATTCACTTAGATTGTGGGGAAAACATATTAAAATGATTAAATTATTTTAATTAAGTCTTTATCTTGTTATTTATTACTAACTTTACTATTTTTAGAAGTCATTTAGTATAGTTAATAAATGTTAGGGATATAATTAGTGAAAAATAATTAAAGTTATATTATTTTTTAAGCCACATATTAAATTGACATTTTTATACTTTTGTAAAGTGAAAAATATTTTGAAGTAGATAAAGTATTAAATATTTTATTTTTTTATTTTCAGAAATATCACTCATATGAATTAATTAATAAAAATTTTGAATAATTATGAGTATTTATAAAATTGTTGTGCAAATGTTTATATATAAATCATCTTTAGTTGATAAAGCTTTATCTTATGGAATTGTTTCAAAATATATCCTTCTTTTGTGATATCTAACAAATATCAACAAATATTGTAATCAAAAGACAATATCATTGGTTATTTGTCCAGAAGTTAAGTGATAAACTTTGTCTTTTTTTTTTCTTTTAGGGAAAATTTTAAAAGTTGTTTCAGTTATTATGAAAACATATTGCATCTATATATAAAATTTTTCTATAAATTAAAATATCAATATAATATTTACTATTTATACTAATAATAAACAATATAAAATGTTCTCAGATAATGATTCACCAAAAATGTTTTGCTTATTCTATTTATCTAGAATGTTTCGCCTAACAATATGCGAGCAACAAGGTGATGATCTCCAAATCCTAAAGTAATTAGGATTTTCAAGACTTGAAATCCTATATAGAAAAGGACTCCTTTCTTTAAATCCAAAAAGGGTGCAGTTCTCCATAAAAATGTAGCCATTCATTCTTAAAACTACCCCATTGGAGGTAAGGTACATGTCTGTTTCGTGCAAGTGCAAACATTTGTGATGTCGTCCCCTGATTACTTAGGCTTATTAAGATAAGGTGCATTGCATACTCTTACTCTAGTTCAATGCTATCCATTGACGATTTCTAGACCATAGGAGTAGTTTGTAGCAACTGGATACTATGAACATCCATACCTTGGTTCAACGCCATTCGGACTTACTATTCTTAAGGCATTGAAATATTCACACTCCACACACACATATACATATTATAAATTTCTAACATGATACAATGTCTTAGGAAAACTTTAAATAAAATTCAAAAAGAACAAGAACCTCTATTAAACTTACAGTTAATACAATAACTATTAACTTCAAACCTTGGTTAAAATATTAACTAAAATGATCACACAATGTAGAGATTGCAATACCCTTTAGCATCTAAACAATATTCACTAAGTTATATGTAATATCAAACTTAATTAGCAATGATCAACTTCTTAAAATTCTAACCAAATTCACATGCTTTATATATGAATTTGGTGCATACAAATCAGACAAGATTCAAAAAAGACTAAAACAAAAATTAAACAAAATCAAGTAACTTAGACATGAAAAATGCACATATATGTATCATGTCCCCCACACTTGAGAGATACATTGTCCTCAATGTGCAAAATAAACCATGAAATAGTAAATAAAACAAATTAAATAAAAGAAGAAAAATAAAAGAAAACTTGCATAAATCCATCCATAAAAATATGAAATGTAAACCATAACAAAAGTACGAAGAGAAACTAAACCATAAGAAAAAGAAGGCTGGTAAACAAAGCCCTGATGAACAAAGAAGGCTTGTAGCTAGTCATTCATGCTCTCGAGAGTAGCATCTTAATGCTCAAGGTGACATTCAATCAAACCCATGCATGTGTTCATACAACATTACCAAAGTCATCTCATTAAAAACTTCTGTTAGGTTTGAAAATAAACAAGTAGGCATGGTTGTGGATACAAAATATATGGTTGTAGTTGTACAAATGATTTCAAGGACTGCTCCAACACCAAGAGACACAGTCGTGGAAATAAAATCCATGGCCATGGCTACTTAGAAATATCCTATTTACTTAAAAATTCACTAAGTACCTTAACATAAGCACAAACCAAAGCATAAATGATATCACACTATCCAATAAATAAAAATTATAAGAAACACCCTTAACATATAAAATAGAGCACAACATACCAAAATAAAGAATCAAACAATAAAACAAACAAAATATAAGGAAAAGGAAATAAAGGGGTCACGAAAACTCCCTTAGTCATCATAGTGTGCTTTAATGTTGAATATGCCCAATTCTACTTCTTGTTATTGCCAATCATGCTCAATCATCAAGGACTTCATTGAAGGACTCTAAAGAATAAAAAAAAAAAAAAACACAAATAAGCAAACTCATAAAAGACATAAATAAAAATAAATAAAAAGAAACTAGAGAAAAGGAAAGAAAAAGAAAGCATGGGGTGCCTCCCATAAATGCTTGTTTAAGGTTATTAGCTCAACCATACCACAAATTCTTCAAGGTGGATTAAAAGGTAAATGAGTGGTAAGCATGTACTCAATTTCTTGTTGCCCTTGGCAAGCTTGGTGATGAAATTTAGGAAATTTCAATACCTAAATCATCTTCTTCTCATCATTGAATAACTCAAATCAATTATCAATTCTCCTTCATCCTTCAAATTTTAATTTAAACGAGGACTAATCTAGGTTCTTTTTGCAACTTTTCGATAAGATATACATTTCATTTGATGCGATGAGTATGAACAAAAGGCAATTCAGATTCAGTTTTAATCATTATGACAGACAACACTCATGGAACACAAGGCACAAGATTTAACCTCTGGACGTGTTGAGTGCAAATTATGTATATATATTTTACATTCAAATAGCACACATTATATAGGATTTATTGCATATTTTGGTGCATTTTGAGACCACTTTTTAATATTTTGCTAAATAAGTATAAATCCTACTTTATATATGAATCAAGTTCCTTTTAAGGATATTTATACTTGTTTTGGTGTGCTTTTATTATAGAAGACATTGTCCAAATAGTTCTAGAGCTTTTCAAAAGTAATGGACCTAGGATGCTAGTGGAAAAGCCTATCTTGAAGAGCATTTTGGAGGGACTCACAGATCATTCAACTTGGGAAATCACCTCGGACTGCACACAAAGAGTTGAAACTTGGAAATTGTCATAATTAAAGTGAACTGTCTAATAAACAGTTCCTTAATTGGATGAAAGGCTGAAGAGATATGAGCAAAACACTAGAGGTAGCTCGGATGTAGCCTTGTACGGAGCGCCAAAATGTCCAGCTACTTTTGAGGCCGAAAAAGATGGAATTGGACTTACTCTCTTTCTAATAATGTTGTAAAGAACATCTCAAGCTTCCAAGGACACCTTACTACCCCTAATTTGAGCTGTGTTGTGCAAGTTATGGCCACTGCCAATCAGACCTTCTGCATGCACCAATCGAGAACACTTCAAAAAGCCTTTTTGTCAGTAGCACGGGCGTGCCTCATTAGGTTGAGGCTTAAAAACCCTTGATTTGGCATGGCCATGCCTCCCAAGGCATGCTTGTGCCTTCTTTAGCTATCAAAAGCATTTGAGCCTTAAAAACACATTTTTCATTTTAAGGAGGCTCTCCACAATGTAACCCTAGGGTAGCCATTAGAGAGAGAAATCACCTAGTTTAGAGAGAGAAACACTTATAAATAGTTTAATTAAGTAGATTTAGGATACGGTTTATGATTTAGATACACTTTTAGCTTGTTTCATTTGCTTTGTATTGGATTTCTATTTACTTTTGGTGCTTCAATCGTTTTGAATGTGTAATATCTTTATATTTTCATTATTTTCCTTTTGTTTATGTTCACTATTGATAATTATGAGTAGTGTGCTCAGTCCTACAGACTTATGAACCTTGGGGGTGTTGTGTATTCAATGAATTAATTGTTAGGGATTGTGTGTTGGTAGTTCACTTAGGGTTTCCCATATGTGCTTTATGTGCATTTATGTGATTGGCCACCCTATAAATGTAATCTAATAGGTTAATGATGATTGATGGATATTGTTAATCATAGATTTGCATATGGGTTTATCAATTGGTTCTAAGTGCGACAACATTAGGGTTGGTTGGTAAGGACTATAGGGTGCTAAGCTTAATACAGGTCGATTGGCTAGTGATTGAACAACTACTAGTTATCTAACCATTCAATCTAGGGTTTCTAGTGCTAGTTATAGAATATAGACCAGGTTCCCCCTCCTACCCTTGTTTGATAGACTATGTACATTATCCTTGGTGTTTGTTCATTGCATAATTTCAGTCCCCCAAGTGGAGCAATTCCCTTATGGTTCTTTTTTGTTTATTATTTATGTATTGCTTAATTAGTACTTTCCCTAGATAATCTAAGTAGGATTCGAACCTAATACTCAATCAAACACCAATCCCTGTGGATACGATATCTTTAACTATACTATAACTTGACCCCATACGCTTGTGGGTGCATCAGGACACTATTTAGTTGTGAGAGGAGAATGATATGCCCCTTTTATGGATGCTTCCAAACTAATGAATTTCTAGTTCAGTATGCCTAACCTAGCATTGCATGAGTCCTAACTCAAGCCTTCAACTAATTTACAAAGGAACTTAAGCAAACTCTAACTCAATTGAATGTTGAAATTTTAGAGAATCTTAATATGCCAAGGACTTAAAGGAAACCTATAATCCAAAGGAATCGAAAAAGTCCTTAACCTAATAAAAAAAATATGAACCAATACCTTAAAAGAGAAATCCATCTAAATACAAACCCAACCAAGAGCAGGATTACATAGAGAATCTAGATTATGAATCAGAAGAATACAAAACAACTCGTGAAAATGTAAATATAGAAAAACAAGTATGATAAGTCATCAACAAGATGGAGGTGCATAAGTATGATATGGACTTTAGTCTCAAGAGTGATTCACCACTTATAGATCATATTCTAATAGCTTTTTACCCATCTAAGTTCAAGTTTCAATCAAATATGGAGTCATATGATGGCACAAGAAACCCCAAAGGTCATGTCTACAAGCTCCAAATAATTATCATCATATAAACACACTTGAATCATGTTTTGTGCAAACAATTCCCCATAACTCTTAAAGGAGTAGTGCAAAAATGGTATCAAGGGTTATCGCCTAAGTCAATCAACTTATTTCCTTGAATATTTAAGTAATTTTGGTTTATATTTATGGCAATAATTAATCCTAAAAAAGAATATACCTCTAAACTCAGTCAATTTTATATAAAGGTATAGGATGAAAGTTTGAGAAGTATGTGCAATGATTCAACAAAGAAGTAATGCAAATAAAAAAACTTGAATGATGAAGTTTCACATTAAATTAGAAATGCTTAAAAGAATAAACAATGTAGATATGAGAGAAAATCTACTCCCTCTATTCCAAAAAAAAAAAGAGCACTTTTGGACAAGCATAGGAATTAATGAGGATTGTTTAGTTAGGTAAATGAATGTCCCAATTACCATTATTAAATAACTTAGCATTTTGAAACTATTATTGAAATGGGAGTCCACTACTATAATTAATAAGAGTATAAATTTAACCACTTAATGCATTAAAATACTACCCATGACTAATGACAAACAAACCTTTAAAAGTGCTCATTTTTTTAGGATGGAGGGAGTATTGGCTAAGATTCTAAGAACAATCCTAGCTTTAATTGTGATAGCCAAAAAGAACATTCACATAGATGATGGTAAAAAGGCTAACTTCAACCAAGAATAAAGGAAAGAATGAGAAGAAACATATGATGGGCAATCACCTCTAGATAGCAGAGAAGAGCGTTCTCCTGATAAAAAATATGGGGCTCCCATATTGGTTTTTACTGCAAGCTCACGTCATCATAATAAATTATATGAGGATAAGTAAGAGTATCGTCTTCTAGGAATTTAGGGTTTTAAGTATTAGTTAAGGGATACCCAAGTAATCAATGGCAATTATCAAGAAACAATCATTTTCTAAAGCTAATAACCACACAAATACAACTTAAATTTAAATTAATTACTTGAGCAAATGGTATAAACAAAGGAATATAATAAGCATTTAATCTAGAAAGAAAGCAAGTAATTAAAATCAACACAAGCAAAATCAAACAAGAGAATATCACAATAACTAGGATCTAGAATCCATGTAACCCCTTTCCTATTTACTAACTAATATATGCAATTGCAAGGTTTTATTGATTCAATACAAGGTTGATTAGGTGGGGATAACACTAAATTAATGGCATTCTATCTCTAGATATGCCAAATTAGTCATGAAATACCAAGTCCAACTCTCATTGGTACCCAATACCCCTCACACCTATATTAAGCCCTTTGACCCAAGAACCCATTAATGAAACTAAAGGATTTCTCTCTTTAGACTTCACTAACAATTGATTGTAGAGCTCCATAAACAAATCCATACATCTATGGTATTTAATCACTAAAATATGCTTAAGTAAAGGTGGCCAATAATTACCCGAACACAATCATCACATACAACCAATAATCCAACCATATCAAGCATCCAAATAATAAAACCCTAAACAATCACATGTAAAAACTCATAAATAGGTGGGGGTGGGGGTGGGGGGGGGGGGGGTGATTCTAGAGAGAAGACTACTCACATATCATCATTAATGAACATAAACATAAAGAAAAAGAGAGAATAAAAAAGATATTACCCATTTTTGGAAATTGCAACAACAAAAAAATGAAAGATAACTTTAAAGAAAACAAGAGTATTTGATTAACCTGAAGAGAAAAGAGTTAACTATAACCAAAATCTACTATAATTTGGTATTTCTCTCTCTAAAAGTATTTCTTTTTCTCTCTAAAGTGGCTGCCAACCAGTTAGAAATGACTTAGGGTCGCTTGGGAGTCCTTTGATGTAACATCCTTTCAATTATAGCTACTAATTAACACTATTAGTGAAATTTAACATGATATTTATTTTTACAATGAACTCAAAATTATGTCAGTAATCTAATATTGTTAGTCAAGTACTTTATATAACTTCATTCATATTTCTAAATGTATATTAGAGAATCTAACTTTAATTCACTTAACATAAATTCTTAAGGTTTATTAGAAACACATTAAATTTACAATAAAACCTAGAACTATATGAGTATCAAATTAGTGTAAAATTCTGCATCATAAATCAATCCAAAACCATAAGTAAGAAATTATGATTTACCCATTACATCCTAAAATTGATTTACATACATTCAATCAATGATTTTCATATTTACGTTTAAGTGAACTTATACTCTGAATTCATGAAATTATATAGTAAAATCAATTAGTTCCCATTTCATATTTTCAGTTACATCAACATGCTTATAAACCTTAAATCAAATATGCAATGAATTACACTTTCTTTCTCCCAACCATATTTATCATGCAAATCTACCATTTATCTCAATCTTAATTACTTGATAATATGTAACAGACAATTTAAGAAAGAGATAACTACTTACCCATTTAAGTAGAGTCAATCATAATGAGAAAAGAACATATGCATGAGTTTCTCACTCTAAACCTTAGTTAATCTCTCTCTAGCACCCATCCTCTTCTTCAATGAAAATCCCTAAAGTAATTTATGGGTGTATAATTGAAGATTCTTAACAAAATTAAAGAAGTGTAAGAAATTAATTTATTATATATATATATATATATTCTTTCTTTACTTTCTCTTTCTTGTTTTCTCTCTACTCTTCTCCCCCCCTCTTCATCTCTTCCATTTCTTTAACTTTTCTTTTCCCTTTTTCACTTCCTCTATTTCCTTTCTCCTACAACCTCCACTAAGAATATTAAACACAAAAATAAGGAAAACCCAATCTTACCTCTTCCTACAATAAATAATAATAAAGAAATCCTTATCCTTATCTCTGCTAACAATAAGACAAGAATAAGAAATATTATTGTTTTAATCTTTTGGATATTTATCACTTTACAAGCTAACCCTTATCAAAACTTTCTTTGTAATCTTGCCCTATATATAAAAGGAATTGATTTTAAAAATTGATAATTGAATTATTGAGTTATAATAAGAACTACTAAATTATAAATCTTAATAAATCACATAAGTAACATCTTAATTAAAATTTAAAATTTAGGATGTTACATTTAAAGCCCTAAAAATCACTTATAAGGCCCAATTTTTTTGTCTTGGCAGATTGCAATACGGTTTGTGACACAGACAGCCTCAAAACCATGTTGCAACTATGTCACATTCTGCGTAGTTTTGCTTCTTTTTTCATTTAATTCTTTTTAGGTTCCTGCAGATACTTGGAATGGGCATATCTTTGGCTTAAAAACTCCAAATTAAGACTTTCTTGAACCTAAACTGAAGTTCAAGATGTCTAGTTTAATTTCTCTTTTCAGTGGCTGATCTAATTCCATCATTGTCCTGCCCAAAATGCCCTTGAAATTTCGGTGGGACATTTGGGAAAGCTTTTGAGTACCTCTCGGTCTTTGGCTAATTTCTCCTCCATCTTTGGTCCAAATGAGCTTATTTTTGTTACAATGAAAAGTATAGATAATTCTATTATAATATGGAGCTTCTCAAGTCCTAACTTCTCCTACATTAAATGGCATTGCTCCCCATAGTTAGCCAATCTGCGAAACCACAAACTAGCCCTCTCCAAGCTCCGAGCCACAATTGTTGCATTTACCTCCCAAACTCTCAAGGCTTCATACCTACATCAATTTTACACCAAAAAAAAGAGTATAAATCACCTTGAAAACACAAGAATTATAAGGAGATCAGATTCACACTTGTTTGATGCATAATTAGAGGAACTGCACGATTTAGGCTTAAATTAGGTTAAATTCTCCCCTAATCTAATGTCTCTAAGTTCTGATATATATACGTGTTTCATACACGTCACATATAAGGAGCAAATTTGTAAGGAGATACACTCCTCTAAACATTTTGAGGAACAGAATATTAAAATAGAGGAAAGATTGAATGGCCAAAATAGATGAATGTGTCTTCAATTTACAAAAAGGAATGGTATTTACTGAAGAAAATGCATGGTAGTAAGTTTTTCCATTTCCACAAAGATATTGACCACGACATAAGGATTGTTGGCACTTTGATGTATATAGGATTTAGGACCTAAATAGTATGCATTAGATGGGAATTCTAATCCATTTTCATCTAATTATGTGTGAATTCTTCCATTAATCTCCAAGATATTGTAGAGCCTAAACTTATATATATTAACCTATTTAGGGCTATTTTACACATTTTCTAGTTACAAGTACAAACTCAAGGGGTAATTGAGCCAAGATGGAAAGCTTTAATGGATGGACTTTGGAAGAGCTTAATTGTCAAACTTGTGGAACCATTTTCTTTAGAAATATGGAGTTGAAAATGTGCAAGCAATCAAGATATGAGGAGCTCTAGATTTGTATCAAATTTTATCTAGTTTCCAACACAACAAGAATCACACCATTTGGAGTTGAGACGAAGAAGATATGAAACAATCATTAGAGGTAGCTTGGATAAAGTGCTAAAATGAGCACTAAAATGTCTCAATCTATTTGGGATCCAAGATGACAAAATTTGGGAGGACAACTTCTCTAGCAAAAATGAAAAGGACATCTTGTATTTCAATTTAGGCTTAAGATTCAAGGCAATCTAAGTTTAGAAGGTTAAGATGTCATCGATCAAAGTCGGCCTAACTACTCAAGCATCAAGAATACATCTTTAGAGAGGGGAGAATGGAAGCCCATGGTCGTGCCAAGTTTGGCATGGGCGGTGGGAGCTTCCTGAGAATGTCCTTTTATAAGCCAAGGTTCCACAGTTGTACAAGGTTTGGCACAGCCATGGGACCCCTGCTAGGCCACCTCTATTATATAAGGCCTACTAATTGCAACCTTAACCCCACTCCTCGATTTTTATGCCTCGATAATAGTAGTTAAACAGAGAAAATGATATTTTTAAAGTGAGAAACCTTAGATTATATATTTGAGTTAGTTTTAGATTAAACACTTGAAATACAATTTTAATTATCTTGGTATTCCTTAGTTTAATCTTGGGTTTTCTTGAAGTTTCTCTAGAACAATGATCAAATTAGGTAATATATTTCCCTTTTTATATATATTTTCTCTCATGTTCTTGATGGGTAGTGAATAGATCATTTTCTAGAATTCATGTGAACTATATAAATGTAAATTAATGTAATTTCTTTGTTTCTTGTTAATGAATGCTTTCTTTTATTTGGGTTTCCACTTGTATGTAATATTGTGCTTGGGTGATTGATGGCCACAATTACTTAGGCCTATGATAGTAATTAAGCACCATAGAGATGTGGATTTTACCATGGACTTTGCATTTGGATGTTAATGAATCGATTAAGAGGAATCTTGTCACATTCATTAATGCGTTTTAAGATGACCAATGAACTTAATGTGCTTATGAGTATTGTTGATTACCAATGAGGATTGGCTTAATGCTCATATGG
>CANYLF011401643.1:0-14936 GCA_948193215.1 Bocquillonia castaneifolia | reverse complement strand
CGCATATTCACTATTTTCATACAAGAGTTTTTAGTGGTATCCGTGGGATATTTTTGTAGCGGATCCACACCCACAAAACATTTGATAAGTCAAGTATATCGGTTGGGATACCTACACTCTTTGACACGTCCTAAGCAAAGCTTACAATTGGAGTAGATCTGTTCCAGGACCAGTTCTAGTACTAGATCCACTAGTCCTAAAAAAAAGGCAAGAACAGCTTCATTTTTTAAAAAAAATTATATTTACTTTTTTTCTTAATAATTGTATATGTTCCCTACTTTATTGAAGAATTGAATGTTGGTTCCTAAATTTATTCAGTTACTATTAAACTTTCTAGGAGTTTACAATTAAAAAAATAAATTTATCAAATTATTTAGTTAAATAGAAAGTAAAATAAATAATATGTATAAATTTCAAATAAATATTATATTGCTTTTGATATTTTAAAAACACCTCCAATGTAATGCTGAAATGGGATGCCAATAATATAACTTAGTACTAGATCTTAAAATTTAACTCCAATGATGATAATGTCAAATTTTGACAATTATCTTTTGTTTGGAAAAAAAATTAGATGAGGGAGGAAACTAAGTAATAGAAAACAGTGAAGAGAATTTCTATCATCTCCTACTTTTAGTAGAAACACAAAAGGAGAAAATTGAGGTTACAAACAAACATGTATTTATTTAATATATTAAATTACTACTTTCACCCTTTTAATTCAAATTTTCAACTTTATTCCCCAATTTTCTCCCCACTTTACTACTTTCCCCTTTCTCTCTGATGTTCCAAACGGGAAAAAATACACTCACCAAACATTATTCTCCTGCCTTTTCTTTTTACCCCTCACTTTCTACTGCTCAACGAGAGAAAATACACTTTACTCCCTCAACTTTATTCCCCAACATTTTTCTCCCCTAACTTTCTATTGCTCGCAAACTACTTCCAAACATCATTGTAATGACCATGTGTTCAATTACAAATTTGCCATTGCCAAGCTAATTACATTTATTATTTCAACACATGTTTTTCTTTTTCTTTAAAGTTTCTTTTTCCTTTTTTTAATTTCAAAATATAGAGAAATAGAATTAGATGAAACTAAGAAAAACATTATAATAATTAATTATGCCACTTATCCTTATCATTATAGACAATGGGAATTTAATATACTATATTTATCGGAAAAAAAGCATATTCATGGAACATGAGTGAAACTAAGCAATATTACCTGTGCCAATAAGTCACGTGCCACTACAGTAGCAGCATGTTTGGAACCAGCTCCGACCATTCACGACATGATAAAGCAGGTAAATAGATAGCTTTTTCAAAATGCAATCTTGCAAAACGCAGTTCTTAAAAAAAAAAATCAGACAATTAATTATAAAAAAAAAAGAGGATTTTTTCACCCCAAACAGGCTCGATATACCTCTCTGGCTGCAACCATGCTCACCAACAAATTTTATAGTGAACTAGCTATCAGAACCACTATACAAGTTGATCTTGAGCGGTTGCATTTCACAAGTAGCCTGCTAATATAATTATGAATCCTGATTTCTACAAAATTCTTGTTTTTCCACATGCAACAACAAATAAAGTTTTCGCCTTGATTACAGATTTATCAGCCTAAGGCTCTAAGAGACTCCTAGAATTAATAAACTTAATAATTCCCAGCTACTCTGATGTATTATTTAGCCCAAAAACTGTTGCAAGGATATCATTAACTCATAAATCCGCCTCCTGGCATGTTATTTGGTCCTTGTGATGAAACCTGTCCCTGAGGAATTAATTGCGACCGGGCTGGACCTTGAACATATGTCTGACCAATTCCTGTTCCGACCATTTGCTGCTGCTGAGGAAGCTGTTGTGACTGCAACTGCGGTAATTGCTGCTGCTGCTGTTGAAGTTGTGATAATTGTTGCTGCTGCTGCAACTGGGGATGCTGCTGCTGATGCTGCAGCTGTTGCTGCTGCTGATGCTGCAGCTGTTGCTGCTGCTGCTGTTGCAGTTGCGCAATTTGCTGCTGCTGCTGTGGCTGCATTTGTGGGATTTGCTGCTGTGGTTGCAGTTGCGACATTTGCTGCTGCGGTTGCAGTTGCGACATTTGCTGCTGCTGTGGTTGCAGTTGTGGGATTTGCTGTTGTAGCTGTGAGTGCTGCTGCTGTTGCAACTGCTGGTGATGCTGCTGCTGCATTTGTTGTTGCTGTTGCTGTTGCTGATTGGGTATTTGTGGCTTAAACACAACCATATCCTGGTACCACATAAAGCGCATGTAAATTGAAATGGAGTAATTAGCCAAATCCTGCACGACTGATTCAGTGATCGAATATATTGTAGGCTTAAAATCATAAAAAAACAACTAACAAAGATGAAGCGGAAAAGGAACAAGGACAGAGAGAAACTAATACATCCTACTATAGGCTGCAAATTTCCGTAACTTACGCTCCTTAAAGAAAGCTCCTCAAAGAAAAATTCCAATTCTGCAGAAATATATCAAAGTGCAGGAAATCTTACCCCAGGAAAAAGCATCCCTATCAAGCGGCAGGCTTTGTCCGAAACAGAAAGCAGTAATGTCTGTGATGGCAACTGGATGACTGCACACTTTGGAAATTAAAAATGACATCAACAAAGCCAACCAAATAACGTAGCAAGTCTAGGTTTTCATACTTAACAGGAATTACTATAAATTTAACTACATTGAAAATAGAATCATGAATATACCCATGCAAGTGTACATGTAATAGGCTAAAAATAGGAGGTCAGTGAGCTGACTCCTATCATACTAAGGAAACAAAAAATAGAGCATGCATGAAATGACACTTAGAACCCATGATTCTGCAAAATAAAATAAATAAATTAGGTTACTGTCAATCCCAGGAGGGAAAAAAGAAATTTAAAGCATTTAGAAAACTTACAAGCTTCTTTTCTTGCAGTTGTCCGAGAAACCCATGCTGATTCATTGCTCGAAAAACTAGAAAATCAGCCTTTCCAACATATTGCCTATATTTAGTAAAAGGATATGTGGAGGGATCAGAAATGTAACTAATCCACAGAGATATGCAAATGAAAAAAAATCAATGCAAGATAAGCAACAGAAAATTTCCACCAAAGCATGATTACTTATTGTTCATGTGGTCCTGAGATATAAGCCGAACAATTTGCATCGTCGATGGCCAGTTTGCTGCAAGCCTGAGAAGCACATGAGAAAACTCATCAACCAATAAAATCCATCTTGACAATATTTAATTTTACAAGATGCAAATATGATTCTGATCCGTGCAGTTGCCACAATGGAAGACAAGGCATTTTAACAACACACAAATAAAAGGAATATGCAAGCAAAATGGAGAATGAACCTTGTCGCTCATTCCATAATGACGATAGAAAAGATGATGAATGGTGAGTTTGCAAGGATACGGTACCAGAATAATTTTAAGCAACTGATTTCTTTACTTCAGTAGTGTTTACTACTCCCTCCATTCTTTTTAGTTGTCATTTTTTGGGAAAAAACTTTATTCATATTTAATTGTCCCATGAGGACATTAAGATTTGAAAATGATGTTAAATGCTTTTTTTTTCCAAATTTATTGTGAAAAAAATGCTAAAATTTCACTTATCATTAATACTCTTAATAACAAAGATATATTAGTCAATTGTGAATCATATTAATTATATTCTTAATATGTATGTTTTTCTAAAGGGCAACAACTGAAAAAGAAGGGAGTAATAATAACTCTGACAAAAAATAGATTTTAGAACAAAGTATCAACGAGAAAAACAACAACGGTGTGCATCAAGCTATAAATGGTTAGAATAGGTAGCAGTGTGTGGTTAAAAGTGCTACGCGCCAAGGTCTCTAATTGCAACAGGGGAAGGCGTTTGCACGATGAACTACGGCATTAATCAATAATTAAAAAAAAGTAATATTTAATATTAAATACTCCCTACATTTTTTTATTAGATGACAACATTACATTTTAAATAAAATCTAGGAAATAATTGGCATGCCTTAAACATAAGTGTAGAAGACTACTTAACCCTATGGACAAATGACTAAGAATATGAACATAAATAGTGTATTAATTATAAAGATAACTTTGAAACATGCTCCAAAATACTTCCTTGATATCATAAAGTGTCAAATAATATTGACAAAAAACTTAAAAAGTTAACATCATATAATAAAAAACAAAGCGAGCACACACAATATTTATAACTATTCAATATTTTGACTACAATTGGACAAATCAATCAAACTTTACCTTTAAGAAATAATTGGCATGTCTTAAATAAAAGTGTAAAAGACTAATTAACCCTATGGACGAATGACTAAGAATAAGAATATAAATAGTGTGTTAATTACAAGGATAAATTTGAAACATGCTACAAAATACTTACTTGATATCGTAACATACTTCCTTGATATCCTAAAATGTCAGAATATAGGCAAAAACTTAAAAAGTAAACATCGTCAAATAAAAATGGAGCGAGCACATACTATATATATAACTCTTCAATATTTTGAATGCAATTGGACAAATCGATCAAACCTTAACTTTAAGAAATAATTGGCATGTCTTACATATAAGTGCAAAAGACTAATTAACCCTGTGGATGAACGACTAAGAATAAGAATATAGATAGTGTATTAATTATAAGGATAAATTTGAAACATGCTACAAAATACTTCCTTGATATCGTAACATAACTCCTTGATATCCTAAGGTGTCAAATAATATAGACAAAAACTTAAAAGGTAAACATTGTGTAATCAAAAACAGAGAGAGCATATACTATATTTGTAATTATTCAATATTTAGACTACAATTGGACAAACCGATCAAACTTTAACATTAAGAAAGAATTGGCATGTCTTAAATATAAGTGTAAACGACTAATTAACCCTATGGAGGAACAACTAAGAATAAGAATGTAAATAGTGTATTAATTATAAGGATAAATTTGAAACATGCTACAACGTACTTCCTCGATATCCTTACATACTTCCTCGATATCCTTACACACTTCCTTGATATGCTAAAGCGTCAAATAATATAGACAAAAACTTAAAAAGTAAACATCGTCTAATAAAAAACCGAGGGAGCATATACTATATCTGTAACTATTCGATATTTTGACTATAATTTGATAAATCGATCAAACTTTAACTTTAAGAAATGAAATAATTGGCATGTCTTAAATATAAGTGTAAAAGACTAATTAACCCTATGAACGAACAACTAAGAATAAGAATATAAATAGTGTATTGATTAAAGGATAAATTTGAAACATTCAACAAAATACTTCATTGATATCCTAACATACTCCCTTGATATCCTAAAGCGTCAAATATTATAGACAAAAACTTAAAAAGGTAAACATTGTTTGACAAAGAACGGAGGGAGGATATACTAATAACTATTCGATATTTTGGCTAGAATTGGATAAATCGATCAAACTTTAACTTTAAGAAATAATTGGCATGTCTTAAATATAAGTGTAAAAGATTAATTAACCCTATGAACGAACAACTAAGAATAAGAATATAAATAGTGTATGAATTATAAGGATAAATTTGAAGCATGCTACAAAATACTTCCTTGATATCCTAATATACTTGATATCCTAAAAATGTCAAATTATATAGAAAAAAACTTAAAAAATAAAAATCGTCTAGTAAAAAATGGAGTGAGCATATACTATATCTATAGCTATTCGATATTTTGACTAAAATTTGATAAATCAATCAAACTTTAACTTTAAGAAATAATTGGCATGTCTTAAATATAAGTGCAAAAGACTTATTAACCATATGGAGAAACGATTAAGAATAAGAATATAAATAGCGTATTAATTATACGGATAAATTTGAAACATGCTAAAAAATACTTCCTCGATATCCTAACATACTTCCTTGATATCCTAAAGTGTCAAATAATATAGACAAAAACTTAAAAAGTAAACATCGTCTAATAAAAAACAGAGGGAGCATATACTCAATCTATAACTATTCGATATTTTGACTACAATTGGACGAATCCATCAAAGTTTAACTTTAAGAAATTAGGTTATGTATTTACTTATAATGAAGTAAATCAGTTGTTCATAATTAATTAAATTGGTGAGGGTTTTCTTTAACTTCAAGAAATTGGTAGTGTTTGATGACTAGATAATCAACAACCACATATTCTGTTATGGCTAGTTTAGATTGAAGGATAAGGAGGGATAGGAAAGGATAAGTATAGGGGATATAAGATCCTTGTTTGGAAGTTTAAAGAAGGGAGGAAAAGGATAAGAGGGATAACTTATCCCTCAAAACTCACTTTCTTATTTCCTCAAAATTGAGGAACTGAGACGTATCCCTCCATTAATATTATAAATATTACTATCAAGCCACTAGTTATTATTGTCCTCTTCTACTCTTAAAATCTACCAAACATGAGAAAGTGTTTAACCTCCATTTCTTTTTTTTTTACCTATCATTAGATTAGCTAAATCCTTTGTTTCCCTATTCTCTTAAAACCTCCAAACAAAATGTTAAACATGTAACAACAGAAAATTTTTAAAAAGCAGTCAAATAAGTTCTTAACCACATGACAAACACAACGTAACTTTAGTATAATATTGATAACACCCTTCTTCAAGTAGTCTATTATCTTCAATTAAATTTCTTTTCTTGATGTGTTTCCACTTCTCTCTAAAGACAATTAAACTTTTCATATGCAATCCCAAAAGGTGTCCTATATATTGTTTTATCCTAATAATTAAGTCTCTTTTCCACATTAAATATGACTAGATATATTTTTTTAAAATCGATGGCTATTTAATATTTTTGACTTTTTAGTTTAATATTTAGTCTTATTTCAAATTTAAACTACCTAAATTTTTAGGCTTCTACCTTAATCATAGGTCAAAGTTAAATTTAACCTAATTTTTATTTTAAAGACAAATCTAAAGTTTTAAAAGGCAACATTTGAGGCCAAGGCAAATGCCTAGACAGTGCCTCTTTAAAAGAGCCTCGCCTAGAGGGATCTAAGGCACTCTACTACTTTTAACAACACAGGTAGCACCGACCTTTCATGATGCTGTCCATCCAAACTCTCACAAACATGAAAAGACTTTTATGGCCTTTATTTTCTAAAAAGTTCTACAGCAATCATAATTAGTTTTTAGTTTCAATTCAACTCTGCTTCAACCTTCAATTTGATTCAGGTAAAAAAATTGTCGTCCTCAAATCTATGAGGTTTATCATTGCATTCTAAATCATTTTTCACTATTCCACACATATCATCTCTGATAAACATCCTAACTTCCAACTCACAAGTAAAGAAGGCATGTCATAAACTTACTTCAGCATACATGTTTCTTCTAGTCAATAAATGAAACTTAAAAATACATCACACCATTGAAATCTGAATAGTCAAATCAGCTTTATGAAAAGATAACTCTGTATAGGTCAATTTCAGTATAATGTACTTCATAACTAAAACTTACGTCTCAGAAGCTGAAGCATTCCGATAACCCTGCAATAAATGTGTAAAGAGTGAGATTCATGCAACTAGCTGATAAAAGCTTCAGTCCGTGGAATATAACAATGAAGTAGATGAAGCATTATTATGCAATGAATCAGATCATTAAGAGACATATTGATGTGAATATTCATCCAGTGCTTCAGACATACTTCCAATCTGGTGATAAAGACAGGCTGTCCTTGACGCTGCCCAGACAAATTTCCCTGCATGCATTTTCAGATTCTTAATTATTGCAGAAGTTTACCTCCCCAGAGCAATGAGAAGAAATGGGTTTCAAGTTGTTCTCCATTAATTGAAGAAACTATTTCATTGAAAGTTACAAACATTAATACCTACAGACCTCAGCAAAGTAAACAATTAATTCTAATCATCAGAAGACAAAAATGTTATACAGTAGCAAATGCAGCTCAACATATTCAAACTCTTCTGCTACGCGTTTAGTTACTTCTATGCTTTCCTAACTCAGGCGAACTTTCAAGGCATGATTATTAGAGAAAATGGCATTCTGATGGTTTTTGACTCAACAAATAATTAGGACTAGAAATTTAGATATACCTTCATAATTGTAAGCTGAGATTATCTACTGGAAAAGGAAAAGGCTAAGGTTGTGTAGGGGTGCTCTCATCATGATGAGAGAGTTATTACCATATGGAGCATTGACAACTTGTTTCTACTAGCTAAATGGTATCAAGGTTAAGGTATCTTGGATTTTCTAAATTATGCACATCAGCATAAAGGGAAGGCAAAACAGAGTTGCTCATCTTAAAGGTCGGATGTTTTTGTCTCTGTCTTTATCTTTTTGATAGACACAGGACAGGAATGAAGGTACTAATATTTTCTCTTCATGCTATAACATATAATTTATATATTAGGTTAGTCTTTCTTTAGGGTGGTTGAAGGGGATATATAAGTTAAAATGTACATGCTAAACGTTGAAACTCTTTCTTGATTTGAGGTCAAATGATGAAAAACACCTATACACAGCTCACAATTTTTTAAACCAAATGCATCGAAGTTTACCTCCCAGACTTTGACATATTTGGATTGTGCTGATTGCATAGCACTTGCTGTCTGCTGTGGCAATGACATATTAGCTGCTGAGTTGTTATTCACACCAAGCGACTGCATCCCACCTTGTGCTTGTTGACCCATTCCTGGAGTTGGAATCATGGTGTTGGCTCCAGATGAAACGCCTGATGGACCAAGACCGCCCATCATATTCTGATTCATTCCAATACCAGTTTGCACCATTTGTGCTCCTGAAAGGTTTCCTTGGCTCACACCAGGTGCTGATTGGCCCATGCTAGTTACTGATTGACCCATGCTAACACCTGCTTGAAGGTTGCCCATTGGTTGAGACATCCCAATGTTCGAATTTCCAGACATATTAGAAGTTGCAGAAGTGAAGGAGCCAAGACTAGAGTTTGGTGTAATTTGAGTTGTTCCTGTGAGAGCTCCTGATCCTGTTATTGAAGCAACACCAGATTGTCCTGATGAAAACACAGTTTGAGCTGCAGGCACAGAAGATGCCATTCCACTGGATATCATATTCGACATATGCACGGCCACAGGAGTTTGATTCATGGAAGGGAGACCGATAGAAGTTCCTCCAGTTAGGGCTTGCCGTGCTTGTGAGAGATTGTTCAGTATGCTAACATTTGCAGCACCAGGAGGCCCAGCGCGTACAGACTGTGGCATCCCACTGACAGTTGGCTTTAAGTCCGGCACATTTTCACCACTCGTAATCATCTCTTGAGTAGTGGTAGGTGGAGAAGAAGTTTGCAAGCTTGGAACTAATTGAGAAGCAGGACGTGCAGATGGAATATGAGGAAAAGCAGGACCAGGTGCCATAGAAGTTACAGTGGTTGGCTCCTAAAAAGAAGAGAGTAATAATTTTGACGGTCGATAACCTAAATCGTAAATAAAACAAGACAATTAGGAATAAAAGATACATGATACTCACAACTTTCACAGTAGCGGTGGGAACATTTCCAACAGAAATTGGTGGCCGGTTCAAGATTGATCCAGTAACTAAAGGGTAAGAAGAAAGTAAGACTTCAAGCAGGGAGAACAGTAAAGCGACATATTAAGTTGGCAGATACCTAATAATTCTACAAGTAACGGCCATCAAAGACAAATACTCATCTGCTTATTTCAAAATTCATACCAAATACTTCAAGTACAAACAAAAGTCTGTCCATTAGAACTAACTCTATATAATATTGCACGATAGTTTAAATAGAAAAGTTCATTCAAATGCTTTAAGATTGATGAAATGCAAGGATGCTCGACAGTCCTACAGAAATATAGATAGATGTTGTGCCTTGGGGAAGGAAAAGAACAGCAAGCAAGCAAATTCTCAAATATTTTTAAAATAAAAGAATCAGAAACAGTTGCACAAACAACCTGATGGCATTGAAGGTGGAGGTGGCACGGCAGCAGAAGTAACTGAAGCTACGTCCATTTTTACAGGGCCCTGGTTAGGAGGCAGATTTGTAACTCCAGGACGACTTAAAGCAGCACGAGCCTCCATGAAGTTCTCAGAGATTAGAACAAGGAAATGAGGATTTTTAGCATGGTCAACTGGTGGATCAGCTGATCGGGCATTGCGCTTTCCCTATATTGGCAAAAGTGACAAATCAACAGAATAGAATGCCTCATCATCAATCAGAATTCAGAAGGAAAAAAAAACCCATCACTTTCCATAAAACAATTGTGATATTATAAAAGCATGTTTAAATAGCCCCATATGCAGTATTATAATACAGCCATGTTAGTTCCCTCAATTATGTCCTTATTATATGTTCCGTTACCTAGTGGCAGAGTTATGAATAAATTTTTGCATCCATATGATTGCCATCCATTACCAAAGTCCCATGAATTTATCACAACTAATT
The DNA here is from genome assembly GCA_948193215.1 of Bocquillonia castaneifolia. Lineage (NCBI taxonomy): Eukaryota > Viridiplantae > Streptophyta > Magnoliopsida > Malpighiales > Euphorbiaceae > Bocquillonia > Bocquillonia castaneifolia. The sequence continues at coordinate 4,510 of CANYLF011401643.1, read as the reverse complement.
CCTCAAGTCTAAATTCACAGTAAATGTTAACAATTTCAAATGCATAACGGATGAACAAAAAGAAGTCGCCATTAAGATACTGACTGCGACAGAGAAGAGTCTTTGTGCAGAAAACAAAGTGCATTTTAACAAAAAAAATTGTTGACATCAACTTATTTTAAATCCTTACCGCATTGTATATAGCTTTAAGTTTTGGAAGCTGTTTAGGACAAATAACAGACAGGGAAACATTGCACTGCAATGCAAGCAAGGGGTTAGTGACCAGTTCACAAGATAAAGAGAGATTAGATAATATTAGTAGATTACCATGGAAAAAGATGTCCTATACCTGAGGAAATGATCTAGCAACTGTCTCTGCATCAGATAGACGACTTTCTGTTTGTGCATCAATATTATCACTCTGCTCCAAATTTTCTACCTGTGGTCGATAAACTGGTGTGGGTAAAGGGTGCGGATTACTTGCAGCAATAAGAACACAATGCCTTTGCCCATCTATATTTTGCGGACCTTGGCTTCCATTTTTGGGTGAAGGGAACATCTGAGCGAAGTATCAGAAAAAAATGAGGCATATCCCGTGCAATTGAATAATTGATCTATTAAATTAACTCTGTCTTCCGATCAATTCTTCATACATGAGAAATTGACAATAGCAGTAAGGCTAAAAACCAAAGAACTTTTAAAGCACTAGCCCAGATTATGCATTAAATTAAGTCTAATGCACCGTTCAAGTCAATAACGAGCAAGGAGAAAAGGTGATGAGCTCTCTCTATACTTCACTAAAATCCAATAAACTGTTGTGCGAACTTTTATACCGTCAGTAAGTAACCCAACTGAAAAACATGCAAGTAACTGCTCTTCACTAAAGTTACAAACACCTTGACTCAACTTAGAACCGTACAAAGTCTCAAAGGGAAACAACAGAAGCCAGGTATATTACTTAAGTGAAATACGTGAATCTGTTGCTGATCTTGAAGCCCAGTGTGGTATCAACCACCTTGCAGCACTCAAATCTTGTATTTTGAGCTCAATAGACAGGTGAGAAAAACTGAGAGGAGGAAACACCCCCCCAACCCCAACCTCCAGCTACCTAAAATTTATAACACTGACCAAGCATAAAAGGGGGGAAGATATTATATATGGAACTACCCCAATAGGCCAGAAGGACAGGGGAATGATGAAAGGCATTTTATGTTGCATTATCTCAAGGGGCCCAACAGAGATGAAAAATGAGAGACATTATCCCAAGGAAAGGAAAATATCCAATACAACTGGGGATCTAAAGCTCTGCCATCTCACCAACTCACCAATTTAATCAGAAATGCTTTGTAAACTGGAAGAACGAATGCGAAGGAAACAAAAAACTACCGCTAAGTCGCTAACTAGATTGTGATTAAGAAATATTTGATTTGAGGAATGCTAGCTACCTTCTCTTTACCTTCTCCCTTCTTATTGTGACAAGTGGCATAACTAATATCAATTGTAATTATGAAAACAAATTAAATGGTATTATTTTTACTTTAACAACTCTTAATTTTTTTTTTTATCATTGGTTTAATTTATTTTTTATTTAAAATTTTTTAATTTTTAGTTCAATGCTTTTTTAGCAATAAATTTATGTAAAAAATTAAAAAAAAAACCTATACAAAGGTTTTTAGTGACAATTTTCATGAAATTTTTTATATTAATATTATGAGCCATTTATATTTTTATAAAATGCAATAGAAATTTATCGTATTAGACAGTACACAATTAAAATGATAAAAATAAAATTAGTAATAGCTAAATCTTAAACCATGAAATTTTCTCAAAAATAAAATAATTGTATTAATCTAAAATATATATTCAATTATAAAGCTATTTATCTTATTCAAAAATAAAAAGATAGTCTCATTGATCAAAAAATAAAATATCTTCACACTTTAATTTTTTTATTTAATTAACACATCCACACATATATATATGCATATATAAGATAAATAAAAATATCAAATTATTTTTTATCTTTTACATGTCACTCTCAAATATGCCACTTGTCATAATAAGAAAGGAGAAGGTAAAGAGAAGGAAGCTAGCATTCCTCATTTGATTTTCCTCCTTACACAAAAAAAAAGGTTTAAGTAAAAAAAAAAAGGAGTACTAGATACTACAGTTAGAGAATTGTAACATAAATAATTCTTAGCTGGAGTTAGAAAGGCTTAGAACTTAAAGGAAAAACTTTAGAAGATGAGCACTGCATACCATTAAAGCTTCAGAAAGCCCTTCTGCAATTGCAGCATCACTGAAGCCACCACCAGCAAAGGGAACGGCTGCCATCCACTGTAAAAACCTATCAACATCTCTTGTCCAGCCACTTCGTTGCACCAAGCAAGCTACACAAATAATGATAAAAAAAAAAAGAGAGAGATTTTGGTGCATTTGCTAGTTAGAAAAGTGCAGCATAAACAGAGTGGAGTAAAATTAAGATTTAAGACACAAATTTTACATATAACCACTTATCATATTGGTGGTGCAATTCAAGCTTAGAGCACTATAAACATAAGTGACAGTAATCTAACAATTTTTTTCTTTCAATACAAAATTTTCAATTTATTGGAGATTGAGGAGATTTTCATATCAAACTTCCATAGAAAATCTGATATACAAGCATCACACAGATGCATGTGAAGTTGTTAAGAATTTCAACTTCAACTCTGAGTCCGAGTATATAATTTGAAGCTCAATCATAAATCTTTCTTCAACTCTTAAAACCCCGTATAAGTAGTGATGGGTATGCACTATGCAAACACTTTTAGGTGAAGCTAGAAGAAGAATACCAGCAGAAACCTAACAACTATATATATCTAAGCAACCTTTGTTTGTAGATGTAAAAATATAGCATGAGCAACCAAGATCAACTCAATTTTAACTCAACTGAGCCTTAATACCAAGTTTATTGGCTGGCTATATAGATTTTCTTTCTTCATTCAACACAGTTTTGGGGCACATCTATAAACCAAGATCATTTTTATATATGAATGAAGACGATGGAGCAAAAAGAAAGCGTACCAGAATATGGTCCGTGTGCATTAAACATGACCATTGAAAGCTCAACATTAGAACTCAAGGGCCTCTGCATCCCACAAAAGAAAAATTAAGAACGCAATCATAGATATATGATCATATAGATGGCAGCAATAAGCAAGTCAAGCAGTTAAAAGGTAGAAAAGAAACTTACAGAAAACAATATGGTGGTAAAATCTTCAGTGGATAAATTAAAATTACAAAAACACCAATGGTAAAAAGAAAATATTCCATGTAAGCAATCACATGCATGTCTTGATTAATGGAAAAAAAAAATCTTTATAGGTAAATTGTTAATCATGAAAACCTTTATGGGTCAAGTTTTAACCATGAAAACCTTCATAGGTAAAGTGTATTCTATCATGCAAAACTAATGGTCAAAACAGAGAAAGAAAGAAAACTAAGAAAAAGCAGACATGAATAGAGAACACGCAATGTAGATCATATGGTAGTTGGTATGATATGTCACATTGCACAAACACAGGCAGGAAGCAGTTTTCTTTGCTCAACTATGTTACAATTTACTGCTGCAACCCAACACAACTTCTTTGCTCAACTATTATAAACAAGCATAGATCATGCAAGAAATAATCTGATTTAGATAATTAGACTTCCCTACTTGACCCTTGTTTTAAGAAAACAAAGGTCTCCAACCTCAGGTTCTAAATTCCATATGTTGTCTAGATATTTTAGACTGCACAAGCAATGAGAAATTCAACAAAAGTTGAGGCAACAAAACGAGCCAATTGCTGGAATTAAAAGACAGGCTGCATTAAATCTTAAAGATGCCAAATTATTTATAAATCTATTAGTACATTTCAACGTAACAAGATCAAAATTGTCAATACTTCCTCAGGGCACAAAAAAAATACCTGGCCAGTCAAGTCACTACCACAAAAGGACCTGCAAAAAATGAGCAAGTTGGGGTTATATAACAATGCATATATGCATAAAGATAACCCAGAAAAAAAAAAATGATGTCTTTACAGTAAGTAGAGTAAACATTAGCTAAAATTATCTTTACAAAACTATTCAAATACCCAATTAACAGTAACACAAAAAGAACCAGAATAAATGAATTCAGTGACTTAAAGCTGGTTGCTTTATAAAATAAAAAAAAAAAACCCTAATTACACAAACATTGAATTGAAAAGGTCAATTCTTCAAAGTAAAAAAGAGGGGGGGAAAAAGAAAGGAAGAAGCTACCTAATAATCTTTTCAAGGTACTCAGAAAGTACAGTCGGCCAAAAATAACCCAACGCAGCAGTTCCTTCAACGGCCACAATCAGCTGCCTCTCCGCCATGATCAGTGGTCTTTCACTGAAACCACCCAAAGATGAAAATTCAAAATAAAAAAAAAAAGACTAATTTCCTTTACTTTAATAATATTTTCCCGACAATCAAATGATTTGAACTTTGAAGGGTACTTGAATTTGAAAATTAAAAAAAA
>CANYLF011401483.1:0-13341 GCA_948193215.1 Bocquillonia castaneifolia | reverse complement strand
TGCTGTACATGATAGTGTTAAGCTATGGGACCTACAAATATTGAAGAACTTCTGGACACTTGAGCTATATGATTCAGATACACCAACTAACTTTGGTATGCGCTTATGCAATACTATAATACCTGTATTGCTTCATTTAGTTGTTTGACCTTTCATCACGTCCCTGCAACGGTAATTGCATTTCTCCTTTCACTGCTTGATGTATATTGGCGTTGTTTCTTAGAATAATCTTGTGATCTATGTTAAGCCCTGTTACTGAAGAGGAGATTAAAGAAGCCCTGTTTTCTATAGGATCAGATAAGTCTCCTGGTCCTGATAGTTATACTAGCTTTTTCTAAAGAAGCTTGGGAAGTGGTCAGAACTAATATTACTGCTGCTATTCAACGAGTGTTTGAGACAGGTCAGTTTTTGAAACAACTTAATAATACTGTGATTTCTGTTATTCCCAAAAAACTTCATGCTGAGAATATTGTGGATTTTCGACCCATTGCTTGCTGCAATGTTTTATACAAATGCGTAACAAAGATCATCACCAATAGGTCAGGAGTATTATTAAGTATGTGGTTTCCTTAAATCAATCAGGCTTTATTCCTGGGAGACTAATCAGTGATAATATTATGCTAGCCCATGAAGTGGTCCATAATTACCACAAGATTCAAGGCCCAGCTAGATGTACCCTTAAGATAGATCTTAGGAAAGCCTATGATTCGGTTTCCTGGGATTTCATGGAGGAAGTCCTTATAGGTTTGGGTTTCCCTGATAAATTCATCAACCTTATTATGTTTTGTGTGAGATCTGCTCATTTTACAATTTCTTGGCAAGGTGCTAGTGGTGATTCTTTTCCAGGGAAGAAGGGGTTGAGACAAGGAGACCCAATGTCCCCCCCTTCTTTTTGTTCTTGTTATGGAGTACTTATCCAGAGCCTTAAAGGTTTCTCTTGATTGGTCTTTTAAGTTTCATCCCAAGTGTCAGAAACTTCATTTAAATCATCTCATGTTTGCAGGTGATCTTTTGATTTTTAGTGGTGGAGATGTTCACTCAGTTATGCAGATTAAGAACATCCTGGAAGATTTTAGAGCAGTCTCAGGTCTGATGGTTAATAATCAAAAAAGCTCAGTTTTCTTCTGGAGTTGATGATTCTGTTAAGCAGCAAATCCTTCAGCTATTACAATTTCAAGAAGGTTCTCTACCTTTACAATATTTGGGTGTTCCCTTGATTACAACTAAACTGTCTGCATCAGATTGCTCTCCTATCTTGGAAAAGCTTCACCAAAGATTGAATTCCTGGGCAAACAGGAACTTGAGTCATGCAGGTAGATTGCAACTTATTAAATCTGTGTTGTTTTCTATGCATGTTTACTGGGCCACCATTTTGCTCCTTCCTGTGTCTATTACAAAAGAGATAGAAAGAATTTGTAGACAATTCTTGTGGAATGGGGTTGACTCAGGAAAAGTTAGAAATCTTGTAGCTTGGGAGGTAGTTTGCTCAGATAAATCTGCAGGTGGATTGGGAATTAAAAATATCAACTTGTTGAACTTAGCTGCAATTGCTAAGAATTTGTGGAGGCTAATTCAGAAAGAGGAATCTTTGTGGGTTGTTTGGATCCACACTTACAAGCTCAAGAATCAAAGTATTTGAGGGATTGCAAATCTCCAAAACTGCAGTTGGGCTTGGAGAGGAATTCTGAAAGTCAGGACCTTCATAAAATAATTTTTCTGTTATAAGCTTGGTAATGGTGCTCTGTTTCATTTCTGGCATGATTCTTGGTTGCACAATGCCTCTCTATTGGATTCCTTTCCTAGGTTGAATTTGGAAGATTCAGGAATTCACAAGAATGCTTTGGTTGCTGATGTTTTGAAAAGAGATAAATGGCACCTTCCAGACCCTATGGACAGCCTTACAGAGGAAGCCTGGAAAAAAGTCAATCAATTTCATCCCCAAGCTAATCAGATAGATATTGTTTACTGGCAGGAGCAACAGACCTTCTCTATTAATATAGCCTGGAAATGCTTGCAAGGTGATCAAAATTCTGTTTAATGGTATAAAATAGTCTGGTTCCCTAAAGTGGTTCCCAGGTTCAGTTTTATCTTATGGCTGGCTTTGAGGAAAAAAACTGAGAACTAAAGACATGCTTTTGCAAATGGGGCTATTGCCAAGACGATGTGTAACTCTGAAAAGAGACCTTGGAACACTATCTCTATTCTTGCACTCTCAGTAAGCAAGTTTGGAGAAATATTAATTCAATTACTTCTGCGAATCCCAGAGCTCTTAACTTGGAGCAGATTTATAAGTTGGAATAGCAGAAAGGCTACTGGTAAAAGTTCTTTAGCCGTGCTGAGAAGACTTCTTCTGACCACTACAGTCTACTTTCTTTGGACTGCCAGGAACGGTGTTATCTTTCGTCAGCAAAGGGCCTCTCTTAATCAGATTCTGAGAAGCATTAAAAATGCTTTGATTTGTAAAGTTAGTTCTTTTATAGGTACAAATAGGAATCATCAGTACATAGATAGGATTCAATTGATGTGTTAACTGTTCTTGCAGGTATGCCTGCTGTTCTTTGTATTGTTTTGGATTCATTACTCCTGTTAAAGTAATAAAGCTCCTTTGGTTCTTTACCAAAAAAAAAATCTTGTGATCTATAATTAAAGGGTGGAAAATCCTCTAAGTTGGTTATTGTGAGTATGAATTGGTTGTGTTTTTTTTTTTTTTTTTTTTGTCTTTTGTGCTTGGAAAGGTTTTGAAATTAAGGTAATCTTTTCGTGTAACAATATGATTTCGTATTAGTTGATGAAAAGCTAGCGGGAGTCCTTGTGTTTTCTTGAATGCATGCTTATTTGATATTAATCAATCATGAAATGAATGTGTAATCAGAGTTGTAATTCTCTTTGTTGCAGTGGAATTCGACCAGTGGATGCTACCTTGGAGTTGCAGGCTCAGATAGAAGGTGTGGGATGTTTCATGGCTTTTTAAATTATTTACATATACTTTCTGAAGTATAGAGTGCTTTGTAGTTTTTTTTTTGAAAAAATTCTTATGATGTTGGAAGGGCGTCATTTAGGATTTCTCTTGCTATCCCAGAGCTTCAATTTATTTTTCCAATAAAAAATATAGTATCACCTGGTGCTAGACCTGTCCATGTGCTGAACCAGCAGTTCTAGAACTGTAATCAGAACCAGAACCAAACTTTAGGAAAAATAGAAACTGGAACTGGCGGTTTCAGTTTGGTTTCGGTTCTGAATAGTAATTTTAAGTTTTCTAATACAGTTCAGAATCGAAATTGAACCGGAACCAAACTTTCAGTTCCGGAACAGAAACTGGAACTCTCTCCTTAAGGTTCGGGAGCCTGAATCATGGACAGGTCTACGTGGTGCCCCACTAACTACACATCTAATCTGGTACTGAACACTTTTGAAGCCTATCATTATATCTAGCTAATCTCATGGCTTGTACTTTGCGCAGGGTTTTCCAAGTTGCCTGTGTCAAAGCAGATTGGAACTGTATCAAAACTCTTCCAGATTTATCTGGCATGTATTTCTTTGCTTCCCTTTGTCATTACTTGTTGGATACTGACTTGTATTTGAGTGATAATGGATTATACTGCTTTGGTTTTCAGGAAAAGCAACATGTAAAATTTGGCCCAGATGAAAAATATCTAGCAGTTGGATCAATGGATTGTAACCTCCGAATATTTGGTCTGCCTGTGGATCAAGAGGAGTCATGAAGATTCTGCAAGCTGCCTGATTAGAGAAGTGAGGATTATGACGTTGGGTCTCACTTATCAATGTTGTTAAGGAGGCAGCCTCAACTTTTTCTTATGCCCGAATCTGCACTTCGGGACCTTGTTTCACAAGTTTTGAACATGGGTTTCTCAGTAAATTCCAGGATGTTAGTTTATGCTTTACATGCTGTTAGTTGCATGAGTGGCGAAACTTTTGTTAAAAAAATCTAAACTTTGAAGAGTTTTGGGTTTTCTGAACATGAATGTGCAGAGATTTTTAAAAAGCAATCATATTTGTTAAGATCCTCGGAGAAGAAGATGAAATTTTACAGAGTTTTGGGTTTTTAAGGTATTAAGGTGCAAGAATTATTAAGAAAGGCTTCAGCTTTACTAGGTACTCTGAGAAGAAATTGAAGTTGATGCCGATAAGTTTAAGAATAGGTCTTAGTTCAATATCCTGCATGTTCTTTGCAGATCATGGACAAAAAAAAGATTCGTTGATGCAAAGTTTGGGGGATTATGAAGTAAAAGAAGCTATTGAAGAAGCACCCAGGCATTATTAGGGTGCTGAGTTTGACAGATAAGTTAGTGTAAAAGTTTATAGCCAGGTTTCTTGTTGATTCTGAGGAATTATTAGGTGGTCCGTCCTACTTGAGATTCATCTTCTGAAAATGGAAATCCTGATTCAAGATAGCTTTCCATTTAGTTTTAACGGAGCGCAGATATTTGCATACTTTGCTGAAGTTGAGATGAGAGGATCTCCTCCTTCAAACTTTACGAACTGGTAAGTGCTCTTGAAATTTTTACTGGAATTATGATGTTTTTAGTAAAAATTCAGTTCATTAGCTGTTTCTTTATCATTGAATATCTTGAAGCTATATAGTGTTATTATATGATGACAAGTTCTGATCTTAATCTTAGAAATAATTCTCTATAAGATATGCCTCCGGCATATTTCTATAGTTGATCTGCTTAATTGGCCAAAAGAGGAAAAATGTTAACAATGTTGTTGTTTATGTCCCATGTAAATGTCAGATTGAATATTTATCTCAAGACTAGAAAATCATCGATTTTCAAGCCAAGTTGTCGACATGTGTTCATCTGCTTTCTTTTAATAATTTGAGTATACATTCTACTTTATTACAGATAACGTGAATTTTGCTTTCTCAAGTTTAGTGTTGGTGAATACTGCTCTGAAGCATGTTGGAGCAAAATTTAAATGTTTAATGTGGAATGAATTCATCGACCTTAGAATCGCATATGTATTCCTTGTTGCTTTATATCAATTACCTATTGTCTTTCATATTGGTGTATGTCTACCTTGGCTGGCCATCCATGTCATGAGCAACAGCCCTGAAAACATTATGGAAGGGTCAAGGGTGAGCAAAACTGAACTAAACGACCAAATTGATTCTATTTTAAAAATTCAAAACTGAAATATTAATTCAGTTTATTTTAGTTTTGAATAATAAAAAGTTTAAGGTAAATGTTAAAGATTTAATATATTATACTAGTAGCATTTTTTTTTTATAAGTTACTAGAAGCATTTTAATACTCGAAAAATATATTATTTCTTTCTTAAAATGTCATATTATTGTACACATGAGATTTTATCAACATGATGGACCAATTATATATTTCTTCCTTAAATTTTGTCATAAACAATTTCTTTTATAAAAATATATTTCATTAATTTTAAAAATTATATTTTGTTAATAAAATATATTTAATTTACAGTTTAACAAATGCATTTTAGGCACTCATTAACTATTATTATTATTATTATTATTATTATTATTATTATTTGTGAACCTATTTATGAGATTATACCAACTATTTTCAGATTAAAAATTGTATACTTATAATTTATTTAATTATTGTTTAATGATTTAAATATAAATTTTGATAAAAAAAACTAATGAAAATTTAAAATATTTATTTATCGACAAATCAATAAAATTATTTATTTATTGACAAATTAATAATCTTTATAAAAAAATATTTTTTATCTAGTCCAAAAAAAATTGTTTTGTAGAAATTTTACTGTTTTGTGATTGCTTTATAAAGGAATTTATTATTTTTTTTATGAACAGGTATCCAGGTCCCCGTTTTACGGTTGACTCGACTAATTCTGAGCGGGCGCTGTTACATGTCCCTTTCCAGGAGGTGTTGAGAGAAGTCACGGATCGAACCCGCGACCTTCCCAGGAACACAAGTGGTTTTTGACCAGCTAGACTGTTACCCTTTGGGTAAATGAATTTATTATTATTTAAATATTTGTTGATGGAGTGGAGTGAAAAGGTTTCTTGATGGCGTTAAACCCAAGCCAACGCCATCAAGAGAGATCAACCATAGTTGGGCTTTAACAAGAGAAAAGGGATCGAACCCATGTAAAATTGTAAACCATATGACCAATATCATATGGTACAACTAGGACTGTAAATGAACTGAGCTACTTATGAGAAGCTCGGTGTTTGGCTCAGGCTCGAGCTCGTTCATGAGTTAAACAAGCCGAGCTCGAGCTTAATTTTTTGTTTGTTTAGTTAAATGAGCCGAGCTTGAATATTAAGGTGCTAAACTCGTTTACGTTCATGAACAACTCGATTAGGTGTTCATGAGCTTGTTTATTTAAAAGCTCGTAAACAAGCTTATTAAGTGTTCATTTAACATATATATTTACACTTATAAATAAATTATTGAAACTAAATCAATAATATTTATAATTTATATATGATTTTATAAGTAAAAATAAATTTATCAATAAATATATAAATTATAAATATTTTTAATTATTAAAAATGGTCATTATTATATATATAATTATAAATTTTATATTTAAATAATAATTTATATACTTTAAATTGTGAATATCATTTTTTAAGAATAATTTTTATAACAAAAATATTTTAAATTGATATTTATAAAATAAAAATCAAGCTCGATAAAAGCTAGGTTAGGTTTGTGAACACTACATGAATATGGTAGTGTTTGACTCGAGCTCGGCTCGTTTACTAAAAGAGCTTGAAACTTGAGTTCGAGCTCGACTCATTTAGTATATGAACCGAAACCAAACATCGCAAAGCTCGGCTCGACTCCCTAAGCACAACTACACCACACACGTAAGTGGCTGCTATGGTTGGACTAGACCAGAAGTTTTGACAGTTGGTTTCTTCCTTCCACATGAGATGAACGAATAGTGAAGTGAAGTGAATGATTCAATCTCTGGAACCTGGAGCTGTTGACCCACATAAAATGATTAAGAAAATGGCAAAGTTTCTGTTGAAGGAATGGGCAGTGACATGTGCACCGAAGCATGGCAGGAGATGGGCACAAGCTTGCAAATTGCCAAATTGATTGGCTTGCTTCAATGTTAAGGCTTCTTGCCTACAAGGCCATTTGCTTAGACATCCCAAATGAACACAAACACACAGCATCATGTAGCAAATGGTGTGGAGAGTGTGTGTGGCAAAGCACACGGTGAAAGTTTAGTGAGGTGTAGATGAGCCAATCGAGTGCATTCTAAATTCAAGAAAATTGTGAGGGTTTGGGAAAAATTCTATGGGTACTCTCTGAGTATTTTTCTTAGGCTTTGGGTGTGAGAAAAATATTGTATTTTGTATTGTAGTTGTAATAATTTTCAGCATAGTGAATATTTTTCTCGGTTGTCTTTTGACAACAACCATAGGTTTTCTTCGGTTTTGGAGTTTTTCACGTAAATTCTTGTCTTGTTAATTTCTTTGTGGTTGTTTGACTATTTTATTATTTTTATTAAAGGTAGTCCGTGGAATAATAGGAAAATTTTTTCCATTTTCTTTGGAGATGAGTGAGAAGATTTTATTTTGGAAAGAGAAAAAAAAATCTAGAAATTGAAACAATTATCTAGTTCCCAAATCGGGTATAATAATCTAATTGCCAAAGTCTGTCACGTGGTAGTACAATTATATATAGGTAGCTTTTCAGTAAATTAATTTAAATATGTTTTGGGTCATAAACAAGACGAAGAGGAAACATGATAGATGATTGAATTGGTATGAAATAGGGTCGATCGTGTTGAGTTGGGTTGAAGGATAAAGTTACGAGTTTATTCACTATTAGAATCGTAAGTTCGATGGATCCTTGTCTGGTCCTATAAGTATAATAAGAGAGTGATCGGGGGTGGAACTAAGGATCCTTAGTCCACTTTGATACTTAAGTTAGTGAGGTCCGACTAAAACAGTATGTGTGATAAAAAATAGTAAGAATCAAATCATTTATTATGCTTAAATGTATTTATAGAACAACTAGACTTGTTTAATAGGCAGATTTGGTTGGGTTCGGGTCAAGCCTAATTGGGTCAATCCTTTTGGAGTTTCACTTAGGTTTGTAATGGGTCTAATTTTTTTTACCCATTTGTCCATATATTCAGAATTTTTCTGGCTTTTCGGGTTTTATTGAATTTTTTAGGCCTATGTCTAATTGCTGTTAAAATTGAAAACTCAAATCCACTCATAAAATTTTTCAGGTCTGTATTATATTTTATTAAAATTAAAAATCCAAACCCACTCATAAAAATTCAAGGCTAATACGAGATTGAACCGAACTTAGAAGGAAAATAAAGTACCTAAGTCCGTCCGAGGTTGGCAGATCTGAACGGTTACCTAGTACCATTATTACACTATCCGTCTAAAATTACATGTGGGTTATAGAAAAGTATAAAATTAATAAAATTTAAAAGACTATCTAAAATTATTTATTTTTTTAAAGGGATAAAAAAATTTAATTTTATTCTCTTTCATATCTTCTGACTCTATATGTCCAATGTAGATTAAACACGTTACCTCCGAAGTAGTCAACTGAAGCTTTCTTTTTTTTTTTTTTCATTCATTCGATGCCAATATAATTTTTTAAGAATATTTTAGGCTGCGACTGGGAGTAGGATTGTGGGGAAGTTATGTTCTACAAGAGGACTATCAATAAATACACTATGAACCATGGGCAGATGGCATTAGACAAGCACAGCCCACCCCTGGAATTAATGCTCGTCAACCCATCAATATTTTCATTACAATTTTTAATCTCAATTGAGTGAATAAAGGAGTATAACCTTGTTACAAGAACTTTAATTATTGTCAAAGAACTCAATACTGGAGGTTTTAAAAGAACAAAAAAACTATTCTGACAGTAGTAATTTGACAAGAAAATCAGTACTAATTTATTTACTTAAACAAAGTATTATATTTATTCAATGTAGCTCATGCTTCAATTCAACAAAGTAGACTCTCATTTTCCAGTTTCCACTGTAACATAACAATATGAATAATTTAGAATAAATAACAGCAACAAGAAAGAAGAGGACCCTGTAGTACTTAGATTGGCTGCGAGGTACCAATCTGATGAATGGTGGTGGTGTTTTTGGGCAGCTGATTTGAAGCATCTGCTAGTGCAACTGCTGCAGCTGGATTCATAGTTTGGTACTGACAAGGCATTGGAGCAGTTTGAATTTGCGAGTAAAAGATCTGATCACTCGGGCCTTTTGCACATTCATATCCATAATTAGCACCATTAGCAGCAGGAGCAACAGAAATAGATTGAGACGGATGCTGCATTTGAATCGGAGCATAACCCACATATTGTTGCTGATATTGACAAGCTGCAGCGGGGACTAATGATGGATTTGATGCCACTGTTGTTCTATACATACTCGAAGCCGTTTCGGGCTTCGCCAGGGTGGCTGCAACCTTTGTAGGATAAAGAGGTGGGGTGTGCGAATTAGGCGTTGGGAGGCGGCTCGAGCTGATAACTGTGGATGTATCCACTAGATTAGATTGAACGGACATGTAAGGTTGAGTTTGTGCGACAGGCATTACGTATACGGGATAATGCTGGTGCTGATCGATTGTTTGATGAGGCTGTTGTTGATTCTGTGTGGCGTAAATTGGGTAGTAAGATGACATTGGCAATGGTGCTGTGGCCGTGGCAGCAGGGTGGTGGATGAAATTTGTGCTGGCGTGTACGAATTGCTGTTGTTGTTGCTGATCGAACTGCACAGGCGATGCGCATGCAGAATTCTGACTTCGTTGGATTTGAAATTGTGAAGTTGGAACTGAAATGTCACATTTTGTATCAGGTGGCCTGTTGTCTCCTGTTGCAACTTGTGGTTGTTCTTGATAACACGAAGGCTTTGACATAGAACATGTGGATGCAATACTACTAGTATCACTGCATTGTATATAGATTAATCATCAATCAGAAAAAAAAAAAGAATTGTTCATTTCAATGCCATAAGATTAGTTTTTTTATTTTTTCCTCTGACAGGCAACTGCACTCTGTTTCATTAAAATCATTTTCCTGGATTTAGATCAATTTCAGCTAATTACATTTTTCAAATTTTTTACCTCCTGGAAGTTTTGTCCCAGACATATAAAATATGGTCAACAAAGGCAGTTGATCAGATCTTTATATGAAAAACTATCATATATTAAAATAAAGCGTAAAAACAGAATGGGGATCATTTACCTTGCAACCGAGTCAGGTGAAGGCAAATTATAAGCACAAGCACCGGGCTTGTGTTGCGCAGGCTGGAGTGGTAATGGAGGTTTTTTGCTAGAAGCAACCGGCACCCCATGATCCGATCTTTCATCATCTGATAAAACCCGATTCAAGTGCTCACTAGAACCACCTGCAGGGCTAAGCGAAGACACCATCCCAACCGCAGCAACAGTCGTAGGAAGCGGAGGCAGAGGAGCAGCAGCTGCAGCCAAATGGGCATAGGCATCATCTTGCTTCTGCACAACTTGCGCAAAAGTCATCTGAGCAAACTGTTCCTCCACTCCAAGTTTCTGATTTTCCACTCGAACTCGAATAGGGGGTAAGTTGCACATCGAAGGAGACGAAGAAGAAGAACCAAATGATGAAGAACCATTCTCCATCATTGGTGAATCAGGCATTGCAGCCTGCACTTCATGATGCATTAGTGTCACATTATTATTATTCTTGATTATTTCTTGCTTATGTTGTTCTCCATCTACACCATCAGCATGAGCTGATCCCATTTCATGATCACTATCTAGATTCAATAAACAATCCATTGTAGCAGAATCTGAAAAGTTCCTTGGAAGGAGAGAACCATTAAGTGCATCAACAAACCATGTCTCTGATTTAGCATCGTCAAGAAGTGAACCCATTGAAGCCGCAGTTTCAGGCTTAGCAAGAAAAAGAAACAACCGTATCCTTGACGGAGCTAAACTCGAAGTTGAAGAAGCAGTAATCCGATCATATTCTTCAATCATATTATCAAGATCTTCATCAGTAGTTACAGATACTAAAGAGTCAAGCTCTTCATGAGGTAACTGATACTTGAGAGTGAAAGGACGGCCGTCAAGAAGACTACGGGAAAGGCGGGACGATAAGGAGGAGAGAGTAGAGTGACGGTCAATGGCTACAATCCGAGTCTCGCCACCCACATAGCAGAGGGTCTTGTCGTGGGGACGAGGGATAATGTGGCCACCGTAGCTGCACATTAGGCGAAGTTTGGCACCGGGGACAGGAGGGAGAGGCTCATGGTAAGTGTCAGCCGTGTGGGAACGTGGAGATGAGTCGAAGTCAGGGTAGTTGAGGTTGATGGTGGTGGCGGTGGCGGTGGTGTTGCCGGTGATTGTTGGAGTAGGAAGATGGGGAAGGGGTGGTGGATCCATGAATGGTGGGCGTGCGATCTAGTGTATTGTGTTGAGGTGGAAAGTGGTGGGCAATAGTGTTGATGCCTTTATACTCGTCATCATTTTCTTAGTTACTACTACTACTTCTAAAAGGGAAAACAAAAAAAAGTGAGTGATTTTTTTCTTTTCCAAGTTTGATGTACTTGTAATTTTAGGAGGTTCACTTTCTAGATTCCATGTATCACAGATTCTTCAAGATATGTGGGAGATAAATTACATGTACATTCCAAATTCCACTTCTTTTATTTTGCAATTAAAGTTGGAAGAAATATTGTATAGGAATTATAATTTTTGATCATTTATACGAATGTCACTATATAATTTTACTCTTTATATCGAATTGAAATTTTATTTTTCATTTTGGCAATCTAAATTATTATTATAATTTTTTTTGAGAAAATCTGATGAATTTTGATTGATTTTGTAATTGGAATACATATTTTTATTGTTTAGAAATGGCCTATCATGTTAATTAATTACACAATATCTTTTATATAACTGGCATCACATTTTTTGTTTTTTTTTATTGGAAATAAGGGTAAAGCCTAAAACAACTTACACAAAATATGAATAATGGCTCTCTAGAAAGTCACAAACTTAATTCTGGAGGAGGCACATGTAAATTATAACCATAAAACACTAAACAATTAGCAGCATTGTTAGCTTGTCTAGACACTTTTAATGCTTTAATTTCACTCCTTAACAGCTTGTGAATTTTCACAAGGACCTCATAATCTTCAATCGATCTTGCTTCAACTCTTGTAAGCAGCCTCACAGCTTCTTCATTGTCTTTAATTATGATTTTTGATAAGTCCATATCTTTCACCAAATTGAGACCATAAAAAAGTCAAAAGATTCCCCAAAGTTCAGCCTGAAGTACTGAGCTACATCCAGAATTTGCTGCAAATCCTCCAACCCATTGACCATTATGGTTTCTGATGATCAGCCCTCCTCCTGCTGCTGCTAATCCATTTATTATTAGCTTAACACCACCATCAATATTCAATCTAAACCACATTTCTGGAGGAGGTTTCCAAATATCCACATGGTTAATTAATGTTGGCTAAACTACCAATCTGAGCCTGAAAATTGTCCATCACATGACAAATTTTTCAAAAGCTTATTCTAAATTCTATTTTTATTTCAGAAGCTTATTGAGAGAATAATATGGCAATTAATTAATTAATGTGGCATTTTTCTAATTGTCATCTGAATTTGATCGAATTCTGGCAAGTGAATTAAATCAAATACAATAAAACTCAAACATATATATTAATATTTAAAATGTAATACTGATATAATGCAAAAGCATGGAGATTATATTAATGGAATTTATATATCCAATTTTTTCTTTTTCTTATCGTTTGTGGTCCAGGCTAAAAAAAATGATACTCCATCTTAATTAGAGAAAACAATGTCCTTAATTAAATTCATGAATGAGACAAACATTCGTGAACCATCCTAACTATTCACTTTTAAAGGTCTGTTTAGCGTAGTCATATCAAATCAGACTATTATATATAACTAGTCATTTTCTTGTGCGAAGCGCACAAACTATTAAAATTATTTAAATTCTAACAATAAATTTATAAAAATATATAATATTTTTATAGAATTTATATGATATTTATTTTTTATTTTTAAAAAATAATATATGTAATTAAATAAATAATTAATTCATATTTAAGCTTAATCATAAAATATATAATAAATCATAGGATTGTAAAATTAATTAAATACATTTTTAATTTATCTCTTAGTTTTATAAAATTTTTTATGGTTAAATTAGAAAAAGTCATAAAATTTATTAATAAATATACAACAAATTTAATGTTTATTTGAGCCGGCCTCTCTTGATCATAAAGAAAATATAATATTTAAATTTTAATATAGACTTAAAATGATAACAATATATTTTAATATAAATT
>CANYLF011401104.1:0-11693 GCA_948193215.1 Bocquillonia castaneifolia | reverse complement strand
TAAATTAAAAGAAATAAGGAAAAGATAAACTTAGTCTTTGAATAATTGAATAGCAAGCTCCAATCTTCATAAACTATGTAGAAATCCACCTTAAAAACCTTAAAACCATGAAACTCTAAGAAAAATAAAATTCTAACTCTAGAGAAAAATAATAAAAAGTGACCAAAAGATGGCTAACAACTAATAACAATAGTATATATAGTGCAACACTTTTTAAAACCAAAAAAAAAACCCCTAAAACTACTTTAAATCGGACTAAACCACATGAAAATCACCCAAGAACTGCCCGAATTGACCCAAAAATGAACCAGAAGCACTCAAAAGCGCGGAGGACCGACGCTCAGCCTAACCTGCTAGGTCCGGCCAAGGTCAAGCCAAGGTCAGGCCAAGGTCAGGCCATACGCACTCCTTGCTGCCCAAAAACCTCCCTCTGCTTCAAGTCTGGCCAAGGTCAGGCCGGGTCTGGTCAACAATTCCGGTCAGATGACCTAACTTGCAAGGGGCATATCTTGGTCGTCTGAACTCCAAATTGAGAAATTCTTGAGCCTAAAATGAATTTCATGAAGTCAAATTTAATTTATATGTTTTGATGTTTTTCTCATTCCATCGTTGTCTTGCCCAAAATGCACTTGACATTTTAGTTCTACATCTGAGACAGCTTTCGGAGTACTTCCCGGAGTTTAGCTTACATCTCCTTCATTCTAGAACCAATTGAGCTGATTCTTTTTGTGAATCAAATTAAATTCAATAACATTATGATTTGGAAACTTTCAACTCAAAACTCTTTCCACATTGAATGTTCCAAGCTCCCAAAATTGACCGATTTGCGAAACCACAAACTAGCGCCTTTAAACTCTAAATATCAAGTGTTGTCTTTAGTTTCTAAACTCTTGAAGACCCATACCTACAATGATTTCACACCAAAACAAGTATAAATCACCTTTGAAAACATAAGAATCATGAAGAAATTAGATTGACACTCATATGATGCAAAGATAAGGGAATTACACGATTTATGCTCTAAATGAACTCAAATTCCCCTAACCTTGTAAGTTAACAATAAATAACAAATATAGATGCTAAAACCACTCAAATGTATAAGGAATTGAATTAAAACCCAATAAAATATATAGAATAATAACTGGTTATCAGTAAGCCACTCAAACCGTAGATGCATCTCCTCTATGTCATTTGCATCATCGGGTATCTGCTAACCCATGCCAGATAATGTTCCGCATCGCATCTTGAAAATCGTCCATATAATACAATTACATTTGATCAAAACAGTTCCAATATTAAATATTATAATTACTTATGTTAGGACGATCAATAAAAAAATAATTATAATTATTTCAAATTATTTTTGTTCAATTAATTTATTGAAAATCACAGCAAGGAGGTTGCAAATGAAATTTAACTAAAAATGGTATAAAAATTCTGAAGTAAGGACAATGCGATCGGATTAAATATTATTATTTTCAATTACAATATTCATATTTATCGGATCCAATCAAGTTATGATCATTATGTGTAACATATCATTTCTAATCTATTTAATCATAACGAGAATTCTACCAAAATTTTGGCAGAATCTCCCCTAAAAATACAACTATCTCCCCTAAAAATGGGGTCATTCCTGCAAAAAAAATACACTTCTATATATATCACAAAGCTGGGCCTGCCAAAATTTACCCTGACTTAACAGTCAACAATTTTACAAACATAAATCTACCATCACATGTAATATACAAGCCTAAATCTAACAACACATACCAAAATTGAATTAAAAAGTTATCAAACTAAATATATAATAACATTCATATATTCACAAACTAAAATTTTTCCTAAATAACAACTTACTATGCATTTATTGGAAAAAATTATAATTAAATTCTACATTAGAAAGGTGAAATAAACTCACTTGAAATATCAAGCAAGCAAACTAAGCAAAATAGCTCTAACGTAAGCAAGACGCGTCGAAATCGAACAATTTTTTTCGATAGGTAGTGACCCATCGGAGCATCCTAGGCCCCATTTTACAGTTGCCCAGACTGATCTCTGGTTGAGAGAAGCCTCATCTCTCTCCCAATAGGGGTGAGGCTCAAACTCGAGACCTCCCTTGATTGGGGCTGCCCTGTACCAATGGCTTTACTGCTGGACCAACGCCCCGTTGGTTAAATCAAACAAATTAAGCAACTATCCCGCAAACAAAAAACTACAACAATATATAAAAAAATAGCATAAACACTTAATAAATGCCAATAACCTATATAAATTAAGAAATAAAAGTATTACATTAATTTTTTAAATTCATAAATAAATACATAATACAATTAAATTAGTATTTGACATATTTCATAATTTCTAACAACTACATTGTCCTAAATTACTATATCGTTTTTAAATGTACGTACATTTAATTCAAAACAATGAAATACGCAATTCATTGCAAAATCAAAATTTTCATTAACAAAAATCTAAAACATACAACTTATTATTCATTTCACATTATTTTAATATTGTATATTTCTACATCAAAGAGGTTAGGAAAAAAACTTACTTGATACACAGAGCTAAATTATATAGAATGACTCCGAACTCCAAACTCCGAACTCGAAACTCCAAAAAAATTTTAGTTCAAGAACCTATATAAATTTAACAAATTAATACAAAACAATATGAAATCGTGATCATTTAACATAATATAGGTTCTTGAATTTATATCAACCTATAGAAATTAAAATTAAACAAATTATTTATATTATGTTTGTCTTTTTATTATTTTTTTCATATTTAGCATAATTCCTTTAATCGCATTTTATACCTAAATTATTTTTTATAATTTTAATATGTAAAAACTATTATGATTACTATTGTGTTTGTCTTTATAAATTAATTATTTTAAAAAACAGTTTATTATAATTAAATTTATTATAAACATTTAATTTCTTTTAAAACAAAAATTAATTTAATTTTTTTATTTTTATATATAAACAGAAAATTATGATTTTTATTAAAAAAAATATTTTTTAACCACATTCAACCTAAATCACTCAACAACAACAACAACAACAACAATTATTATTATTATTATTATTATTATTATTATTATTATTATTATTATTATTATTATTATTATTATTATGATTATGATTATGATTATGATTATGATTATGATTATTATTATTATTATTATTATTATTATTATTATTATTATTATTATTATTATTGTAAAACATATTATTATTATTATCATTTTAAGTAAAAGCAATTTTTCACAAATATTTAACTAAAGATAATTAATAAATATTTAAATAACGAACAAATTAACCTAATTAATTTCCCTAAATCTATTACAATTAATTACATAAATTAACAAATAATTAATATAACCAAACAATAATTAATCAAAAATTATATATAGAATATTAAAGTAAATTACAAAAAAAAAAAAACCAAACCTACTTGACAGAAGACTGGCGGCGAGACGATGAAGAGGGACAGGCCGACGACGAGGAGCAGCGGCCACCGGAGGCGTGATGAGCAACAAAAGACTGGCGACACGATGAGCAGTAGAAGATCGGTGACACGACAAGCAGTAGAAGATCAGCGACGCGACGAGCAACAACCTCCTCCTCCTCCTTCCTCCTCCTCCTCCTCCTTTTGCAGCAAAGAAAATGTTTTTTTTTAAAAAGGTATGTGGTGGCTGGAGAGTAGAATGAAAGGAAAGAGTGTTTTAATTTTAACCCTAAAATTTGCTGACCGATTCTTGACCAAATAATCGGTTGGCAATTTGCCAATTTAAAATGTGCATAAAACTTGAAGTTGCTGATCAATTAAAGACCACATTTTTTGTCGATAAAAATGATTAAAAAAACTTTCTGGTCATGAAAAATACTGACCAAATTTAGTGATCAAATAATTTGGTCTATAAAATTGGTCACAAATCAGTCATAAAATGGTCGGTAATTAATTAGCGCCAGTTCCCACCAAAATTACCGACCACTTTCTGACCGTTTATTTTTTATCGGTAAATCCAGTCACTAATTGGTTAGTAAATTGGTCATCAATTAAAATTTTCTCCCTAGACCACTTTCGGTCATAAATTGGACGGGATTCGGTCATAAATTACTGACCAAAAAATTTGGTCAGAAATTTCGGTCGGTAATTTGGTTATTTTTATTAGTGAAGACATCTTGTAGAATAAACTCTAGAGTCAAAACAATAGTGCCAATGTGAGTTACTGGTATGGTTTGAGAGTTTGGCAAAGAAACAAACACGTTGTTGACTAGCTTGCAATCAGTGAATAGTTATATAGAACATATGACATGATCAAGGCTCCAGTATCAATAATCCACTCAGATGTATGCAAGGGTAAGTTTGGATCTCTAACTGATAAGACAGATGATCAAAAGTATCTCCAGTGTCATGAGCTTAGAGAAGTTGGTAGTAATATATAGTATTAACAATGGAAGTAGGAGCAGTAAAATTAGCAAAACCAAATGAATTTCTAGAGAAGTATCCTGGTGGACATCCATGCTTCTTATAGCATTTATTCATAGTGTGCCATGGAGCACCACAAAATGAACATCTAGGCCACGTTGCATAAAAGAGGATTAGTAGCTTGGGTCATTGGTAAAAAACCATCCACAAAATTGAGCTTGTTATGATTCGAAGGAATCTCATCCAATTGATGAGTTGTTGCAGTTGTTGCCATTAAAAGAGAGTTTGAACTTTAAACAATCAAAAAGAATTGAAGCAAAAGTAAACTGATTCCAAAAACCAGAACTGAACTATGGAATCAAACAAGAATAGATCCAAGAATTTAATAAGAAGACCAAAAGAAAGAAAACCTCAAATTTCTTTGGTAATGAGATTCAAAAAGAAGAACAGTACAACTTTAATTCTTGAATTTGTTGAAGAAGATCAATCATTGAAGAGAAAATCGTTGTTTGGTTGCTAAGAAAGTGAAAGAAAAAGAAAGAAAATTTTGAGAGAAAAGAGAGAAACTTGAGAGCTTTGATACCATCAAAAAGTCACACAAAATGCGTGTTTTTTTTATTAATGAATGGACTTAATTACAAAAGCAGTTACAAAATTGTCTTATATACATGAAGTAAAATGTTAACTCAGCATAGCTCTTAAATAGTCTAAACTACTTTGGTTTATTTCTAGTAGCTGCAGGAGCACCGACACTAGTTGATTGAGGAGCACCAAACTGAGGAGCACCACTTGAGAGAGGAGCACCACTCTGATCTGTTGATAAATTTGTCAAAAACAGAGAAAACAAGAATGAGAGAATTTTTCATTTATTGAAAAAATAAGAGAGAAATTAATTGTCTCTTGAGTTCTATACATTATGTCCTTTTATACTAAGCTAAGAGTCATAAATTACATAGCTGATATCACGCAATACTTGTGCTCTCCAATTGGCTAAGCTTTGACTTGTTGACTGGCAGTTACCAATTTGACTGTAAATGCTTCCTGAATTGGTGTCGATAATTTAGGGAAATCATGGTGTGACTTCATCTGATGTGGCACTATGTTGATATGGAATGAGTCACTTGGTGGTGCTGTTGAATTCTGAGAAGCGGCTCACTAGTGCTCCTGAAGTAGCTCACCGGTGCTTCTTGTATTTCATCAGCCCCCTTGTAGACACCTAATTTTTGGATGCAGGTAGGATGGGAGTGCTAGAAGCCAGATGATGATTAAAAAGTAACTTTGTTACTCAGGGTACACTGTTTGAATGCCAAAGAACTTCTAAAAAAGTTTTCAAAAGGATTTCTAAAGGTTTTGATTTGGATTTTAAAGTTTTGATTATTCTTAAAATGGTTTTAATTGATTTCAAAGTGGTTTTAATCTTAGAGTAAGCCTTTGGGCCAACTTCTGATGTTCTGGGCCTCGATTTGGAGTTCAGATAGCGATTCAGTGAGGTGTAGGGCTTAGAAATGGGCCAACTTTGTTTTGAATGTTCTAACTTGTTTTAATCTTTTTTTTTTTGCATGTTCATAATTATTATTATCTTTTATGGGAGGCTGGAATGTTGATATGATGATTTGAATCCAAGAAACCTCAAGAACACGTTCTTCAGGATTTTGCTTGATGTAATAATGTAATCTTGTATTGTAATCTATTCTAAAATTTCTATTTTTTCTTGGAATTTTTTGAATTGAATTTACATGTCTAATTAAATTTAGAAATCGTTCATCATGTTCTGGGAATCAGAAGAGGAGCACAAATTAACCTAAAGGCGCACAAGCCTCAATAGAGGTGCACAACACTACATTGAGGTGCACGCCTCTAGACAGAGGTGTGCACCTCTGTCTAGAGGTGCTCAGATGCTTCCTAGCCCAGTCTGATGAGTTTTGATGATTCTGGCCTAGTCCAATGATTCTAGAAGGCCCAAAACGCGATTAGGCACGCTTCAATCACTGTTTGTATCCTTAAACATAATTTAGAATTCTTTCACTTCTCTGTGGTTGCTAGATGTATGAATTAGGGTTTCCATATTAGTCAAACACCGCTTATTTCTTTATTTTGCATGAAAATGGTTAAATAACTAAAAATAATGAAAAATAATTATTATTCAGTAAATTAATAGTTAAAATAAACTCCAATGCATGTCATAGACTTGGGATCGTTAAAAACAACTTAGAAACATTAGGTTAGAAATTAACTAGATCGCCTTAGAAGGTTTCTATTCTCCTTTACCTACATTCTTTAGGACGCTAGAAGGTTTCTATTCTCCTGTACCTCCATTCTTAAGGGTGCATGTATATTGCATGTGTACAATCATACTTATTATCATCCTGTGTATGTGATTTATCACTTTCCGGTATGTTATTGGGTGTTACTGCTTTCCATATATATATTGTCGCTTGTTAGGGAATAGTATGATGTTAGTATAAACATTAAGGTATGGCCCATAACTAAAGGATATGCTTATGCCGAGTTCAGATCTCTGGGTTATGATGTTTAGCATCCTTTAGGGAATCCGACGTCACAACATATGGAAAAGTCTGGTCCTGAACCCATGAGTTCAGGTGGGGACTCTTTTGCTCTGTTATATAAACATTATCCCTACCTTGAATGGTTGCAGCCCAGGATCGTTAAAATACTTGGATCGGCTTGGTGTTTAGCTCATGATTCAGGGTTGTGACACACCTCCCGTCCACATCCCCTCAAGCTGGAGCATACAAATCAGTAATGCTCAACTTGCATTTGATTCTTTCAAGAGAAGATGCTGGAAGTGGCTTTCCAAGGAAGTCTACCAATTGATTTTCTAAGGAAATAGGTAGGAGATGAATGAGTCCTGACTGTAATTTTTCCTAACCAAGTGGCAGTCAAGCTCATTATGCTTGGTTCTTTCATGGAAGACTGGATTTTCTGCCATCCTAATGGCTGACTGATTATCTCAGTAAATGGCAGCAGGAGAAGAAAATGGAATTTGCAAGTCTTTTATAAGCTAAGTGAGCATTACAGTTCACATGTGAGTGCTGCTAGAGCACGATATTCAGCCTCTAAAGAAGACCTTGATATGGTTTATTGTTTCTTAGATTTCCAATTGATTAAGGCAGACCCAAGGAATGTACAGAATTCAATAACTGATCTTTTTGTGTCAATGCAAGTAGCCTAGTCAGAGTCTGAAAATGCCTTGAGTTGCAGGTCATTTGAAGCTGGAAATAAAAGTCCCTATCCTGGATAAGCTTTGATGTATCTTAGAACCCTGTGGGCAACCTGTAGATGATGATGATAAGAGTGATCTAAGAATTGTGATAATTGTCGAAAAACAGAAGACAAATCTGGTCTTGTAGTTGTGAGATAGAGTAGCTTCCCAATTAATTGTCTATAACCATAGTTATCAGGGAGAAGTGGACTCCGATTATCCTTGGAGAGCTTGGTGTTTGGACTAATTAGGCTTAACACTGGCTTGCCAGACAAGAAATCTTATTCTTTTAAAATATCCAAGGCAAGCTCAAGTTGACAAAAGTAGATACCTTGAGAGCTCCTTGACACTTCTAGCCCAAGAAAAAACTTCAAAGGTCCCAAGTCTTTTTTTCTTGAAGGTACTGTGTAGATGAGTTTTGACGTCAGTGATGAGACTAAGATTTGGACTAGCTAATATCACATCATCAACATATACTAAGAGTGCCACAAAATTGGAACATGTGCCCTTAACAAATAAAGAAGGGTCTACATGTGCTGCCTTAAAACAATGCTTTGCAATTCAAAAGTCAGTCTGATATTCCACTGCCTACTAGCCTGCCTCAAACCATACAAGGACTTCTTCAGTTTACAAACTTGACCAGGTGATTGAGCGCATATATACATGATGGCACAGCCATGTAGACTTCCTCTGAGAGATCCCCATGGGGATATGCTTTATTGATGTCTAACTGATGAAGAGTCCAATCTTTGGCTGCTAATATTGCAAGTAAAGTTCTGATAGTTGACATCTTAGCCACTAGAGAGAAGGTGTGAAGGAAATCTATCCCATTTCTCTAAGTGTACCCCTTTGCTACTAAGCGTGCTTTATATCTGTCTATTGTGCCATCTGGATTATACTTGATTCTGTATACCCATTTACAGCCAATGCTTTTCTTTCCAGATGGTAATGGGGTGAGATCCCATGTATGGTTTTGAGCTCAGATACTAGTATTAATGATGCATTTTCTTTAGGATGGAGATAATAGGGACTTGAAGGTGAATCTTCAAGTCTGGTTTGATTTTGTACAGACATGGTTACAATTTCAAAAAAAAAATTGACAACAAATTCTGAATTCAAGAACTGAAAAGAAGATCCACAGTTGAAACTCAACAAAGAATTAACTTCTCAAACTAATCTCAGATGAAAAAAGCTAAAAGAAACTTATCAACAAGCATTTACAGTATGAAGTACAAAGAAGAGACTAAGTGCAATACAAGCCAATGATTGAAAGAAGATTTCCATCGCTCTGATACCATATTACAAAAAAATAGAGAAAACAGGAATGAGAGATTTTTTCATTTGTTGAAAAAATAAGAGAGAAATTAATTGTTTCTTGAGTTTTGTACATTATGTCCTTTTATACTAAGCTAAGAATCATAAATTATATAGCTGATATCATGCAATACTTGTGCTCTCTAATTGACTAAGCTTTGACTTGTTGACTGGCAGTTACCAACTTAATTATAACTACTTCTTGAATTGGTACCGATAATTTAAGGAAAGGATTGTGCGACTTCAGCTGATGTGGCACTCTGCTAATGTGGAATGAGTCACTTAGTGGTGCTGTTGAATTCGGAGAAGTAGCTCACCAGTGCTCCTAAAGCTCTTGAAGTAGCTCACCAGTGCTCTTTGTATTTCATCAAAAGGCTCTTTGGGGATGATATCGTAATTAATGATTAATTCTTTTTTAGGGTTAAGCATTTGACATCAATTTAATTTTTAATTGATATATGTATGTGTGTGTGTATGCATATATATTAATTTTGTATACTCAGTGAAATATTTTTTACCAAAAAAAATTTAATGAAATATTGATGTAAAAGAAAAGGTAAAATCTATTTATATATCCTGAACTATGATGAAAATCCTAACTATATCTGTTCGGATTTAGATTGATTTTACAAGTTGTTCCAAATCTATTAATCTTGCAAATGTGTCAACCAATACGACGCCATTTTAAACTAAAACTAGGTCGTTTTAAAAAAGATCTAATAAAATATTCTTTAAATGTGTCAACCAATACAATGTCATTTTTAAAACTATGTCATTTTGAAAAAAAAAATCATAATAAATCATTCTTATTTGGAATTGGATAGATTGGAACAATTTGTAAAACTATGGTTGAAACCCGAACAGTTTTTAATTCAGAATACATTTGAGGGTTTCATCATAATTTAAGATATATAAAAACATTTTGTCAAAAGAAAATATTAAATTGTGATATACTTGTATTATAGTATGTACAACATTAGTAGTACTCTTGATGATGAGATGGCCTCCAAGAAGTTGTACCTAATAAGAGGCTCTAAAATGAGTGCACGAACACATGCCCGCGCGCGCGCACACACACATATATGGACATGAGTATGTGTTAACGAGTGATTAAATGTTTTCTCCTAAGGCATAAGCTAGTGGTTGAGACATGTTTATTGAACCTGTGAGTTCCAGGTTCAAATCCCCATTCCTCCATTTAAAAAAATGAATGATTAAATGCACCGTAATTATCTTGAAGATGAGTTGTTTGTAAGAAATAGATTAATTAATGACCAATAAAAGAACATGTCACCATTGTGAATTGAGAATGTGATAAATAACTACCGGAGTGTACGCAACAACAAAGTACATGTTTTAGGATGATAAGAATTTTATCACTTGAAATTGATTGTAGATGTGAGTAAGTTAATATGTGGTAATTGATTATGACACGTGTTAATTGATTTTAGATTTTTTTTTAAGAAAACCATAATTTCATTACAATAAATCATAAGACATCATCCAAACATTTCTGAGGATAATTGATTTTAGATTTATGAAATAATTTATAATATGCGATTTACATAATGTGTAGAGGATAGTATGACATCAATAGAGTATAATGATTTTGTTTCCATTAAGGGAATAATTGTTATGATGATTGCCATGAGATAATGTCCTATAGCAGTTAATGGTATTACATTGATTGTGGATTTAGTGGTTATAAGTCCTTTGGACTTAAATATGATTCAGGGATTATATTAGTTGTCACGAAATTATACTAAAATGAATTAGTAAATCAAAGAGGTCGGAATGAAAAACAACAAGGAGAAGGAAATAGTACTTACAATTGAGTGAAGACAGAATTGAATTGTTTAATTTTTGACACAATATGTAGCTTTCTAATTGGTCAAATTAGAGTGTGGCTGTGGACGACAGGTGTGTCATAGCCCTGAATGTTGGCTAACACCGGGCCGATCCAAGTATTTTAATGACCTCGGATTGGAACCATTCAAGGTAAGGATAATGTTTATATGACAGAGCAAGGGAGTCGCCACCTGAACTCATGGGTTCAGGACCATACTTTTCCATATTTTATGACGTTGGATTCCCCAAAGGATGCTGAATGTCATAACCCAGAGATTTGAGTTCGGCATCAGCATATCCTTTAATTGTGGTTCATACCTTAACGTTTATACTAACATTATACTATCCCCTAACATGCAACAATATATATATAAGGAAAGTGATAACGGCCAGAGCATTCCAGAAAGCAGTAAATAACATATACAAGATGATAATAGATATGACCAATCACATGCAATATACATACATCCCTTAAGAATGGAGGTAAAGGAGAATAGAAACCTCTAAGGTGATCTAGTTAGTTTCTAACCTAATTTAATGTTGCTAGATTGCTTTTATTGATCCTAAATCTAAAACATGCAAGGAAGTTAATTTTAACTATTAATTTACTAAATAGTAATTATTTTTCGTTATTTTTAGTTGTTTAACCATTTTCATTCAAAATAAGGAAATAAGTAGCGATTTACTAATATGGAAACCCTAATCATGCATCTAACAACCACAATGTAACATCCCCAAATTTAATTACATGCATTAGTGGTTAATTGACATCATTAGTATGTTGATTTTGTTAATTGAGGTTGATTCATTGGTGATTATGAGTAGTAAGGGTGTAATTGAAAGAAATAATAGTTGGAGGTGGTAA
>CANYLF011401034.1:0-10991 GCA_948193215.1 Bocquillonia castaneifolia | reverse complement strand
ATTCGCGCCAAAATTAGAAATGGATTTAAAATCCGTTTCTAATGTCAGAAAATTTTCGTTCCCAATTTCTAATTAGAAACGGATTTGTAATCCGTTTCTAATTAGAAATGAACTAATCTGTTTCTAATTAAAAAAATCCGTTTCTAATTTTTGGCGCCACAAAATTAGAAACAGATTTTAGAAACGGACAAAACCGTTTCAAATTAGAAACGGATTTAGAAACGGACAAAATCCGTTTCTAATTTCAGAAAATTAGAAACGGATTATTATAATTTATTTCTAAATCCGTTTCTAATTGTCCGTTTCTAAATCTGTTTCTAATTAGAAACGGATTTTGTCAGTTTCTAAAATCTTTTTCTAATTCGGTAAATTCTAGTAGTGTTAACCGAATTTCCATACCGAATTTGTTGGTTTCGTATCACTATGGTTCCTTGATAAATGCAATATTGTTATGCCATTGCCAAATTCTATTAGCTGTTTCTTCGAGATTTGGATTCATACAGCCCCATTCTGCGGTTATAAAGCATCTTTGGAATTCTCTTTGGTATTTCATAATCTGGGAGATGTGGAAAAATAGAAATAGAAGGATATTTAATGGGAAGACTCACAATATTCAAGATACAATTTTCAGATGTATATCTCAAGCTATTTTTCTATATAAATCAAGAAATTTCACTTTTAATTATTCTGTTATGGATGTATTTAGATCACTGAAATCAATTTTTGACTGCCATTAGGTTGTTTTGGCCTTCTAAGTGGATGTAGCCGTTGTGTGCGAAATCTACTCAGTTAGTCCTTCTGTCACTTCTTATGGCTTCTTAATAAACTCTACTTATAGAAAAAAAAACATTACCAGTCAGCAATGATGTTATCAAAATGCTCCTTCTCTTCCCCTTTCGAACCTATGATTCTCCTATTGAATTGGAAAATTTTTTTTTAAAAAAACAATATTGACCAACATAATTGACTTTTTCTAAGAAAAAAAACATATATCTTAATTAAAATAAGTAATGCGCCCTTATACCATTCAATTATTTTGTTTTAAAAAAATTAATTATTAGCACGTGAAACTAACAAAAGGCAATTCTTTTCTTATAGAAAAAATAAGCGACAAAAAATAATTGCACATGTTGAGAAATATTTTTGGATAGCATATTAAAAAATATGAATAAATAATAGTAGACAAGAATTTTGGAAAAAAAAAGGAAGAGCAAATAACACAATATACTGTCTTTTGTAACTTATTTATAAACGTAGAGGCGCTTTTTTAAGTTTTTAAATCTAGAAATTGGGGCTTTTTATAACTAGAGTTGAGCTTTTTAGAAGTAGAGTTAGCATTTTAGAAATAGAGTTATTGTAAAAAATATTATCGTCACTAATTAAAAAGAGAAAAATATTCTCAGAAATAGAGTTAGCCTTTTTTGTGTTTTAAGTTTGAATTTTTTTCTTCAAAATTTTTTGTTATCCTTTGAAATTGTAGCTGATGAAGAATTTTTCTTAAAATATTTTTTCATTCGAAACTTTTGTGATAATTTTTGTGCTGTTAAACCTAATTTTTTTATTTTAAATGTTTTTATCTTTTATATTTTATTAGTTTACATTCAATATACTTCTCGTCAACTTCCTATATACTTTATATATAATTTTTTAGGTTTAGGGTTTTTCTGTTACTGTATACATCTCTCTCTTTTTTTTTTTCCAATATGAATTAGGTTTATTTGTTTATTTTAGTTGTGGATCTATCGGGGAGGAGGATGAGGATGGAATTCTTGATCTAAAAGTGAATTTATCATCTCCTCTTTGTATCCATTTATTACTCCAATCTTGATTTTGCATCATCATTTCTTGATCTGATGAAATCAATAGCTGCAATCACTACTTTTGCTTCGCATGTATATCTGACCCAAGGAGGAATCGAGGTAAAGCTTTAATTATCGTTCTAGTTTTTGACTGGTTTAAAAATTCTCTCTTCCAAATACATTGTTAATCTTACATATTACTTTTTCCTTTTTTGCCAATAGTTCGGAAGATCTCTTCCCCTATAGATGAATAACTGCGGTTAGTTGGTATGTTAAGAAATAATAACCAGCTGGTGTTTTTCTTTACGTTCTCAGTTTGAATTTTTTCCTCAAATTTTTTTTTGATATATTGTGAAATTTTAGCTGATGATGAATTTTTCTTAGAATTTTTGGTGTGAGAAACTTTGTGTGACAATTTTTTTGTTATTAAACTTTATTTTTTGTATTTTAACTATTTTACATATCTTTTATGTGTTATTAGTATACTTTAGGTGTACTTCTCGTAAACTCCCTTTATACTTTATATGTAATTTTTCGTGTTTTGACTCATGTGTTACTATATTTTGTCTCTATTTAAATAAAATAATTAGTACAAGGTCTTCTAAGTCGGTTGAGCTAAAATCTGAAAAAAAAAATGGTGAAATAAAAAGAGGTTTCTGTCATTAAGTAGTAGTAGCCACAAGTTATTTGCCTTTTTTTTTCTTTTCTTTTTGCAACTTCAATCTGCAGAATCTAGAAGACTATGGAGGATGAAAGAGAAGGAGAAGGAGAAGGAAGAGGAGAAGAAGAAGGCTATCTAAGCTATTCATTTTTCCTTTTTTTTTCTTTTTACAGCTCCGATTTACAGAATTTAAAAGGCGAGGAGGGAAGAAAATACTGTTAAAATATTTTCAGAAATATGTTTTCTCTTTTTTGGTGTTTTACATTTTAAATTTGAATTTTTTTATCAAAGAATTTTTATATTTGTGAAATTTAAACTGATGAAGAATTTTAATAGAATTTTTTGTATTAGAAACTTTATTTTATTTTAATTTTAAATATTATGAAAATATATATTTATATATTTTAACTATTTTCTTTATATTTTACCAGTTATTTGTATACTTCTGGTGTACTTGTACAATACTTTCGGTAAACATTATATGTAATGTTTTAGGTTTATATTTGGCATCAAATTCTATATAAAGAGTAACGAGAGGAAACAATCATATTTGTACAATTTATTTAAAGAAATAAAAATAATAAAAGAAGAAGAAGAAGAAGAAGAAGAAGTCACATGCTAATGTCTTTTTCTTTTTTGGTTTTTTTACAGCTTCGATCTGCAGAATCTACAAGGTCAGGAGGGAAAAAGAAGGAGGAGGAGGAGGAGGAGGAGTAAAAGACACGAGCTATTCACCCTTTCTTTTTCTTTATTTTTTACAAATTTGATCTGTATAATCTAGAAGGCTAGGAGAAAAGAAGAAGAAAGAGCTATTGTTAAAATAATTTTAGAAATATGTTTTCTCTCTTTTTCTATTGTTCTACGTTTTAAATCTTAATAAGTTAAAAGTTCTCTTTTTGTGGTTTTAATTCTACAGTATATTATTTGTATCTTAAAAAAATACTTCGTTTTATGTGTATGTTCGTTGGGTCTCTCTATTTATTATCATTCTAAACTTACTTTGAAAGTGTTCGATGAAATGTCTTTATAAGATCGTAGGCATTTGATAATATATTAATATTTTACTTAATTTGTTGATTTTGCTATTAGGGATCAGAGAAAGATTTAATTTGGATCAAAAGATTATTCAATAAAAGGTGAATGAAAAAGTTGTTCAAGAAAATGTTCAAAAGAAGGATAGCGGAGGAGTAGAAGAAAAAAAATGAAGAATCTAGAGATCTTAATATTGTGAGAAACTTTTGTGATAATTGTTTTACTGTTAAACTTCATTTTTTATTTTCAATGTTTATATATCTTTTACGTTTTATTAGTTTACTTTCAGTATACTTCTCGTCAACTTTCTTAATACTTTATATGTAATTTTTTTAGGTTCGAAGCTTTTGTGTTATTGTTTTTGTCTTTGTTTAAATATAATGTTTAATACAAGGTCTTCTAAGTTGGTTGAGTTAAAATCTAGAAAAAAAATGATGAAGTTAAAGAAGATATCTGTCATCAAATAGTAGTAGGTGCACGTTATTTGTTTTTTTTTTTCTTTCTTTCTACAACTTCGATCTGTAGAATTTAAAATGCTATGAGGGAAGAAGAATAAGGACAAGGAGAGGGAGGAGAAGAAGATGAAAGGTACCCAGGCTATTCGTTTTACATCTCCGATCTGTAGAATCTAAAAGGCTAATAGGGGAGAAGAAGAAGAAAAAATGTTATTAAAATATTTTCATAAATATGTTTTCTCTCCTTTTTGGTGTTTTACCTTTTAAATTTGAAATTTTTTATCAAATGATTTTTGATATTTGTGAATTTTAAATTGATGAATAATTTTTTTATAAAATTGTTTGTCAATATTTTATTTATAAAACAAGTTTACCAGAAGTATAGCGGAAGTATACTGATAGAATAACTACATTTTATTGATATTTGACCTATTTTGTTGATTTTGTTATTATGGATTAGAGAAAATTTTAACTTTGAATCAAAAGATTATTCAAGAGAAAGTGAGTGAAAAAATTGTTCAAGAAAACATTATGAAGTTTCATAAATCTGGTAAACCAAAAGTATACTAAAAGTATATCGGAAGTATATTATTTATAAGACAAATTATGCAAATAGAAATGACTTCTTCCACAAAAAAAGGTAAATACTAAGCATAGATATATAATATTAAAATTATATTTCCCTTTAGTAGATTACTAGGTGTCAATTTATTCCAATATATCCTTACATTTTGCACTCTAGAAAAGACATGGAATGTGTCATTTGTCCTACAAGCAAACTAATATGTTTTAATATGTGTTACTACACTACACATGCAAGATAATATATGTCCCAAAAATGTAATATGACATGTGTCTTATTGGTATTAAAAGTACATTTAACTTTAAATTTTATTGAAGTGTTATTTTCTTCTTACACAATTTGTCTTATATATAATATACTTCCGGTATAATTCCAGTATACTCCTGATTTACCTTATTTCTAAATTTCAATAACTTTTAGAAAATAATATTGTTTATATGTATATAAAAAATCATGTAATTATAAATAATAAGAATAGATATTTAATATCAAAACTAGATTTGATGTTTAAATTTTATTGAAGTGTTTCTCTCTACATGCATAATTTGTCTTATAAATAATATCCTTTCAGTTTACAACTAGTATACTTGTAGTTTACTAGATTTATAAAATTATATAAAGTTTAAAAAATATTATTGTTTATATGCAGATAAGAAATTA
This sequence comes from Bocquillonia castaneifolia, assembly GCA_948193215.1. Lineage (NCBI taxonomy): Eukaryota > Viridiplantae > Streptophyta > Magnoliopsida > Malpighiales > Euphorbiaceae > Bocquillonia > Bocquillonia castaneifolia. Next base: position 5,801 of record CANYLF011401034.1, on the reverse strand, counting down.
TCTAATTTATAAATACTAAGAATAGATATGTAATATTAAAAGTACATTTTATTTTAGTAGATTATTAGATGTTAATTTTTGCACATACATTCTTACATGTGTCATCTATAATATACATGGAATATGTCATGTGTCCTAGAAGCAAACTAGTATGTCTTCATGTGTCTCACTACACCACACATGAAAGATGACATGTGTCCCATACATGTAAAATGACATGTGTCTTATTAATATTAAAAGTACATTTTAATGTTGAAGTTTTCTTTTCTACTTTCATAATTTTTGTTATAAGTAGCATACTTTTGATATACTTTCACTATACTTCCAGTTTACTTGATTTATGAAATTCAATAATTCTTATAGAATATTATTGTTTATATGAAGATAAAAAGTCATGTATTTGTAAATAATCAGAATGGATATTTAATAATAAAATTATATTTTAAGTTTAAATTTTGTTGAAGAATTCTTTTCTACATGTATTTATCAAAAAAAAAAAAAATCTTTTCTACTTGCATAATTTATCTTATTAGTATACTTCCAGTGTACTTCCTGTATACTTCTGAATTATCATATTTATGAAATTCCAAAACATTTAGAAAATATTATTATTTATATGCAGAGAAGAAATCATATAATTGTAAATACTATGAAAAAATATATAATATTAAAAATACATTTTCCTTTAGTAGATTATTAGGTGTCATTTTCTTCACATACATCTTTACATGTGTCCTCTAGAATATAAATTAAATATCCCATGTGTCATACAAGTAAGCTAGCTTGTCTTAATGTACCTTACTACACACTACACATGCAAAGATGACATGTCTCACGCATGCAAAATGGCAAGTGTCTCATTAATATTAAAAGTACATTTTAAGTTTAAACTTTATTGAAGTGTTCTTTTCCATTTGCATAATTTGTCTTAAAAATAATATAGTTCTGACATACTTCCACCATACTTCAAGTTTACATGGTTTATGAAATTCAATAACTCTTAAATAATATTAATGTCTATATGTAGATAAAAGATCATGCAATTGTAAATAATTAGAATAGATATTTAATATTAAACGTAGATTTTTAAGTTTAAATTTTTTTGAAATGATCTTTTCTAATTGCACAAATTGTCTTATAAATAATATACTTCCGGTACCGATATACTTCCACTCTAATAGATTTATGAAATTAGATAAAGTTTAAAAAAATATTATTGTTTATATACTGATAAGAAATCACATAATTGTAATATTAAAAGTACATTTTCAATATAATATCATAATACTTTCAGTATAATATTTTTATATTAATTAAATATTATCTACAATTTGTATATAAAATGCCTCCGGTATCATAGATATTCATCGAATACTTTGAAAGCAAATCTAGAATGATAACAAACAGAGAGACATACCCAATGAATATAAACATAAAAATGAAGCATCTTTTAAGATAAGAACAACATATAGCACAAGAACCATAAAAAAGGAATAAACTCTTAACTCATTTAGTAACATTGTCGAGTAATTAACAAAAGAAAAAAAAGTAAAATGAATCAGAGAGAAAAAATAACATAACAAAGAAAACAAGTCACTGTAAAACAAAATAAAAACAAAATATCATATCGCAAAAAACCTACATGTGTACCTTAAACAAATTAATAAAAGTGCAAAAAGAAAGAAAGAAAAAAGACGAATAGCTTGTTTCTCCTCCTCTCCCAGCCTTCTAGATTCTGCAGATCGAAGCCATAAAAATAAAGAAAGATAAAAAAACGAATAGCTCTTGACTTCCCTCTCCTCCTCTTCCCCCTCCTCCTCCTTCTTCTATTACTTTTGTTTATTTAAATAAACAATATAAATATGACTATTCCTCTCATTCCTCTCTGTATACAATTTTATACATAGCCCAATCCTAAAAAATTATATATCAAGTATACAAGAAGTTTACTAGAAGTGTATCGAAAGTATACTAATAACTAATAAATATATAGAAAATAATTTTTTTTTAAAAATACATAAGTATAGATTTAATTATAACACTTAATACTAAAATAAACTAAAGTTTCTCACACAAACAATTCTATTAAAAATTCTTCATTAGTTTAAATTCCACAGAAATAAAAAATTCTTTGATAAAAAAAATTCTAATTTAAAACGCAAAACACCAAAAGGAGAGAGAAATCATATTTCTGGAAGTATTTTTACAGAGACTCTTCTTCTTTCCTTCTAGCTTCCAAGATTCTATAGATCGAAGCCACAAAAAGAAAGAAAAAGAAAAAGTGAATATCTCATGCCTCCTTCTCCTCGTTCTCCCCTTCCCCCTGCTTCTTCTTCGCCCCTAGCCTTTTAGATTTTGTAGATTGAAGCTGTAAAAAGAAACAAAAATAAAAATTGAATAGCTTGTGAGGACGACGGCTACTACTACTCCTTACTATTATTTCCTCTTCTATTATTTAAATTTATTTAAATAAACAATATAAATGTGATTGTTTACTCTCGTTCCTCTTTGGATAGAATTTTATACATATAAAGTATACAAGAAGTTTACCAAAAGTTACTTATAACATGTAAAAGGTATAGAAAAAAGTTAAAATATAAAAATTAAAGTTTAACAGCAAAAAATCTCACAGAAAATTGCTCAAAGAAAAAAATTCTAAAAAATAGTTTTTATCAGTTAAAATTGCTTCTAATTTCTAAAATATGAAGAAAAGTAAAAAATATATATAGTTTAGAAAAAAGTTTTCTCTTCATGATGATCATTTCTTTGTTGCTGCTACTAATGTTGATGTTTTTCTATCAAACATCATTTTCCAATCCAAACAAATACATATAAAAGAATAAGAAGAAGTATGAGGATGAGGAGAATAAGATGGAAAAAAAGTAGGAGGAAACATGTGTTTCTTGCCTAAGAAGATGAACTATATTTGTAGAAATAAGTAGGAATAAATGGTGTAGCTGGAAATAAATAGGGACAAGTTGATGATTTGGAGAGAGTTTAAAGTATATACTAAAACTTAACATTTTTACTTTATTTTTTTACTTTTGTTTACTGATGAAAGATTTACCTCTATTATAATTGCAATAAGTTTTTAGGTGGACACAGTCCAAGGAGGCGGTCAAGGGGGTCTTTCATAAACATGCTGCCAGCCAGTATAAAGATGTGGTGTACGATGTCTGTGGTGTACGATGTCAAAGACAAATGGATGAAGAAGAAGGAGCGTGATTTGAGTTTATCTGATCATGTGTTCAAGGAGTGGCAGAAAGTATGGGAAGATCCGGAGTATAGGAAGAAGTGAGAGACGCAGAGCAGCAATCATCGCTCAGAGCGGGCTGGACCAGGGACTGGCATGTCCACACACAGTTATGGATCTCGGTGCATGATTGAGCACAAGCGGGAGTTGGTATTATTTCTAATTTTCATTCACATGTTTATCATTAATTTTGTTTATAATGTATGTGTACTTTGTGAAAATGGTTGAATGATTGGGAATTGTGTTATGATTATGAGTTGTGTTATTTTGAACAGGAATGGCCTAATTAATTAGGGAGATAATCATTTTCAAGGGAAAAATTTGCCGGATTTTCTTCAAATTAACTTTATTGTTTCTAATTGTAAACTTGAAAGGAGGGCAAGAAGCCCACCGCTCCTCGCTTATTCAGGTACACTCACACGAAGGGTCATGATGATTAGACCTTCGTTGATAAGAGAGCTCGTGCTGCAAATGTAAGTTTCATCAAATAAAAAATATTATTTCTTTCTTTATTTTTTGAAAGTTGGGACAATTATACTTCTTTTATATATGTTAATTAGATGAGATATGAGGAGATGTTAGCTGCTGCAACTTAGGCACATTCCTAGTCAGCTTCAGGTTCATGTGATGGTGCTGTAGGTAATTCTCAGTCAGCTGCTCCACCAATTGATGAGAATCAGATATGGTATGAGGTTGTTGATGGGAGGGAGAAGCAGCATATTTATGGCGTCGGTCCGTCTACATCGTCATTCTACTCAGATAGAGGATCATGTTATTCAGCTCCATCTTCGGGATCGTTCTCAAATTTGTTCTCGATGATAAAGGACTTTTAGGATGCGATACGGAACACTTTCTGGCATGAGTTGGCCGATTACCGATGATGCTTGATGGACTATGAGGCCATTAACAAATGACACCTCATCGACTATAAGGATGATAGAGAGGAGATGTGTCTACGGTTTGAGTGGCTTACACGGAAGTGCCAAGAGTTGGGAGTCGAGTACAACCCTGATCATCTTCCTCGGGTTGTATGGTGTAATGCTAAAGAATCTACTCCAGCACCTGCAACAGCCGCATCGGAATCAACAGCAGCAGACAGCTCAGCACCTGTAGTAGATGTCTCAGTTGTAGGACCAGATACATATCAGCATCCTGATGATACTAGGTTGACTGATGATTGATTGATTGATTTTTTTTTGGTAGACTATTTATATGCATTATTACTTTTGGTTGCTAGATGTTTTTCTCTACACTTATGCATTATTACTTTTGTTGCTTTAAAATTTTATCAAACTCATATTGTATATATGCACTGTTGTTTGTTTTTTAACATTATCTTTTTATTTTTGCGTTATATAATTCATATTAAATATGTATTATATAATTAATTAATTATATAATATAATTAAAATTTAATTATATTATATAATTAATTAATTATATATATATATATATACACACATTAGATTAATTTTATATAATATGTGTATGTGTGTCTGTGTGTGTAAAACTAAATTTATCGATCAAATTTGTGCCCATTTGCCGACCAACTTAGTGCATAAAAAATGGTCAGCAATTGGTCGTTAAATTACTAACAAATTGTCGATCAATTAATTAGTGAACAATTCGGTCGGTAATATTTGGTCACTAATCATCACAAAATGGTCGGTAATTTTTTGCCGGCATTTGGTCACAAATTGGTAGGCATTTTTTGGTCGGTATTTGGTAATAAAATGGTCGGTAAAATTTGATCATGAAATGGTCGGTAAATTACTGACCAACTCAATTTTCGGTTGGTAAAAAAATTACTGACCAGGTTTTTACCAACCAAAAGAATTGGTCAGTAATAGGTCATTAATTTGTTTACCTAACCAAAAAAATACATTTACAAACCAATGTTTTGGTTGGTAAAACTGGGTTTTTTTAGTAGTGTCCAATTTGTAACTTAAAAATCCCTAAATTTTAATTTTATAATATAAAAATCACCGCCATTAGTTTTTACCTTATAAAAAAATCATTTTAATGAATTTTGATATGAAATTTTATATGTAAGAAAAATGCAATCTAATTTATCAAAAATGATAAAAATTATTCGACCATGAAACTATTGTTTTCTAATTTTTAATTGAATAAAATTGATAAATTCATAAAAAATATAAAAAATTTCAAAATTGGTCTCAATTTATGTAAGATGTCATGATAAAATATGTTATATTTATTGGAATTTAAGATGATACAATTTGGTTAACAGTAGTTGATTTGGTGCTAATAGTGAGACTTTTGTGTTATACACTCATAGTTGGAGGAATTTTTGTGTTACAAAATTAAAGTTTAGGTAACTTTAAGTTACAAATTTAAGTTTAGGAAGTTTTACTGGGAGAGAAAAGATAATTTGAGAACTGTGGATGAAATGTACCCCTAATTATCTTAATAACTTTAGTACATATAAGGGTATTTATAAGAGTTTGTTGGATTCTCATCATTAGAGAGTATAATGGATATCAATTGCTCAATAAATATTTGTTGATAGAATATTATTTACTATTTT
>CANYLF011400598.1:0-13397 GCA_948193215.1 Bocquillonia castaneifolia | reverse complement strand
ATTAAATGCTTATTGAGTTGCCAGCTCACCCCTTGGCATATTTTTCAGGTGCAAGATAGAAGTTTACGTGCATTTCAGTAGGAGTTCATGTGGCCAGTGGATAACGAGTATTTAATGCATTTGGTTATGCATTTATATATGTAGGCATTTGGTTTTAAGTTGTTAATTGACATATGTGTAATGAATTATATTGAAGTGTTTATATATGTGTAAAAAGATTTTGAGTAAATATGTTGAATAAAGTTGGTTTTGGATAATTATATGTTGATTACGTTTTCAATGTTCCTTGTTTAAAAACATTATTGTATTTTTAAGTTTGAAGAGTTTGTTATATATTTTAAGTGATTTTGAGTTGGTTTAAGTACGGCTTTACTGAGGAAAGCCAGAAATACTGTTTTGAAACTGTGTTTTCTATTTAAAAATTTCGGATTGGTGATTTTTGGCTTACAACGATCATTGTTATTTCCACCACGATCGTTGCTGATTTTCAACGAGCTCGTTGCTATTTTCCCACGAGCTCGTGTACCTCTCTAGATTTTTGGCCGATTTTCGTGATTTCACAACGATCACTGTTCATTTCACAACGATCGTTGTACTATTCACAACGATCGTTGTACTATTCACAACGATCGTTGCTATTTTTAAAACGATCTTTGCAACCCTATTTTCAGAGAAAAATTTATTTTCGAAAGGAATTTTTAATTGGATTTCAATTTATGATTAATTACTATCATTATACATATTAATCCGTATCAAATGGTGTTAGATTCGGGTCGTCACAATAACCAAATAATGATGGCACTCATGGACAAGATCAAGACAACCTTTATCACAAAGTAGGGGGTTTACTGCAATAAGGTCATACCTTTTGGACTCAAGAATGTGGGAGCAACTTATCAGAGAATGGCCATGTGGACGATATGATAGTAAAGTCGCCAACCAGAAAAGATCATTTTGAGGCTTTAGACAAATTCTTGGCACGTGTTAAAAAGTACAACCTCAGACTCAACCCAAAGAAGTGTATCTTTATAGTAACCTTTGGGAAGCTCCTAGGGCATATAGTCAGCCAAAAAGGGATTAAGGTGGATCCAGACAAAGTAAAGGCCATTCAAGGGATGCCAGTTCCAAAGACTGAGAAAGAAGTTAGGGGATTTCTGGGAAAAAATTCAATATATTAGCAGGTTCAACTCCAGGTTAACTACAATATGTGAGCCTATTTTTAAGTTTCTTAGAAAAGATCAGAAGGTTGAATGGGATGAGTAGTGTTAGAAAGCATTTAAGATGATCAAGCAATACTTAATGAATCCACCTGTCCTTCAACCTCCTAGGGCAGGAAAGCCATTAATATTGTAGTTGGCCTTGGAAGATGATGTTATAGGAGCAATGGTTGCTCAAGAAAATGAAGATGGAGTAGAGCATGCTATCTACTATCTTAGTAGGAAGTTGTTATCTTATGAAGCAAAATACGACATTATTCAGAAGACTTGCTTGGCGGTAATTTGGACAACATGGAAGTTGAGGCACTACTATCAGTCCTACCAAGTTCAAGCTGTGGCAAAAGTTGATCCGCTACACTACCTGTATGAAGCACCGATGTTGGTAGGTAAGCTTACTAAATGGTTAGTATTGTTAACTGAATTTAACATACAGTACTTAACTAAAAAGACTATCAAAGGAAGAGCAGTAGCAGAATTCCTAGCTCTTAATCCATTAGAAGGGCAAGAAACATGGGAGTATGAATTTCAAAATGAATTTCTTAATTTTATAGAGGCGGACGGATGGAAGTTGTACTTCGACGGAGCAATGAATCATAAAGGAGCTGTAGTGGGGGCGATGCTAATTACACCTAAAGATGAATGCATCCCTTTGGCTAAGAAGTTGGACTTCAAAGTCATTAATAATATGGCCAAATATGAAGCATGTGTCTTTGGCTTGGAGGCAGCCAATGCGGCAGGAGTCAAGAACCTCACAGTTTATGGAAATTCGATGCTCATCATTAATCAAGCTTTAGAGAATTTGGAAGTCAAAGATGAGAAATTGAAGCCCTATGCAGAGTACATTTAGATGCTTCCTTAGAGTATTTGCAATTGTACCTTTGCACATTTGCCTAGGGAAGAAAACCAGATGGCGAATGCATCAGCTACATTGGCTTCCATGCGGGATAATCCTAGAGATGTGGCTATGAAACCTCTAGTGATGTGTAGTGCTAGGATCCCTTGCTATCAAGGTGAGCGGGTGATGATTGTGAATGGAACAAAAGAGAAGCCATGGTTTTATGAAGTTTTGAGATTCCTAGAAAAATTGGAATATCCAGAAGGAGCTCATGGCAAGCAAAAGCATCCTTTGAGGGTCAATTCAATAAGCTACACTTTCCATGAGGGAATACTCTACAGAAGGGCTTTGAATGGAATGTTACTCCAATGTCTGGATCAATACAAAGTAGAAGAGGTTATGAAAGAAGTCCATGTAGGAGTGTGCAGACCCCACATGAGTGGGCATGCCTTGGTAAAGAAGATAGTTTGACAAGGGTATTATTGGGACAAGATGGATAGAGATTATTAAAGATGGTTAGAAAGTGCCATGAGTTTCAGTTGCATGGGAATAAGATATATTTACCACCAACTAAGCTTCATAGCCTAACTTCTTCTTGGCCATTCTCAGCCTGGGGGATAGACATCATTGAGGAGATAAAGCCGATAGCTTCTAATGGTCATAAATACATTGTTGTAGCCATTGAATACTTTTCAAGGTATGTGGAAGCAATCTTACTACCAACAGTCACAGCAAAAGGCATGGATGAATTCATTAATAAGAAGCTTATCAATCTGTTTGGGAAGCCACATCACATTGTTTCAGATAATGGTGTATAGTCCCAGGGGGAGACTGCGGATCTATTAGAAGAGGAAGGGATTGAGCATCACAGGTACTCGCCGTATAGACCACAAGCTAATGTGGTGGTTGAAGCGGCTAATAAAAATATTAAGAGGATCCTGGCCAAAATGGTGAGAACCTATAAGGATTGGGTTGACAAACTACCTTTTGCAATCATCGGTTACAACACAACCATATGAAGTGCAACAGGTGAAACGCCTTATTCTTTGGTATTTAGAGGTGAGGCAGTGTTAACAATAGAATCTCAAATTCGGCCATTAAGAGTGGTGCTAGAAGCTCAAATACCTGATGCATAATGGGCTGAAGCGAGGTACAAGTAATTGTTGTCTTTAGAAGAGAAAAGGAAGAAGGCTCTTCATCATACTCGAGTGTATCAACAAAGAATATGAAGGGCTTTCAATAAGGGAGCCAAGGTTAGGCCAATTAAAGAAGGAGATTGGGTATTGAAGCAGACCAGACCCATTACGTTTGATCCTAGAAGAAATTTCAAGCCAAATTGGGAGGGGTCCGTATCTGGTCTTTAAGAACATGTCTAAAGGAGCTGTGAAAATTTCAGATCTAGAAGGGAACGAGTTCGAGCACCCCATAAACCTAGATCATCTAAAGAAATGCTACCTTTAGAAAAATCTGCAAAAATAATAAACCCCGATGAGTTGAAAACCCATTTGGATGACTCATGCAAAATAAGGGAGCCCGCGAGAATAAAAACCTTACAAAAGGCGTTCTAAGTAAAAATTAGGGCAAGAAGTTTGCTAGGGTGAAAACCTCACAAAGGGGTAGTCTAGGCAAAAATTAAAGTAATGAGAGAAGAAAGTAAGGAAGCAGTAATATCAAATGTAAAAGTTAAAGTACACTTATTGCGCTAATATTAATAAAATGAAATTTGCAAAAGAAAAGTGTCAAACTTTCTTATAGTATCTGATTATGTGCCTGCATAACTAAAAAGCTAAGACATTGCATGAATAAATGAAATGGTTATGAGACCTAATTCTTCTTGTGTTTCTTTGACCACTTAATATTATCAAAACTTGTTTTCATCTCTTTCTTTGCATTCTCTCTTGGTCTTTTTGTACTATTTTTGTTGCTTACAATATACAGCTCAGCACCTTTGCCTTCATCATCAGAGAGCTCAGCCTGCAAGATGAAGCCATGTCATGAAATCTGCATTTTTAATGATATGAATAGGTTAATAGTTCTACTCATCAGGTCTATCCAAGCCTTGTATTCATCATCAGTAGTTGGTCCATGGGTAAAGCTCAGATATCTTGCAAATGATCTACTAGCCTAATGAGAACAAATTTCCCTCAGAAAGAATGGGGTAATAGCATAAGGAGTAAAGGATTTAATAGGATCTAGAACTCTTTGCACTCTGTCGTACTATCTACAGACTCTGGATAGAGTATAGAAGGTCACTGTGCCAAAATTGGCAATCTGCACATGGTTATCTATGATCGAGGTAGTGACAAAGCTTAGTTTCCACCATGGGCAGTGCCAATGGATCAATTCCTCATTCCTAGACATGAGAAAACTGGTCCAACCGCCAGAAACCTCTAAAATAGCACGTTCAACCTTGGATAGCATGTGTCCCATGGACTGAAACTGGCGAGGTCTATAATTTATAAGTTTTGCCAGGGGCATAAACACGCCTAGCTTTTCTTTCAAGGTTCAGCCAGGGGCAAAGAGTGAATCAGTCAAGGTTCAACATAAGTGAATATAGCAGTAAGATGTGAGACAATTACTTGAAGAAGTAACGGGCTACCGCATAGACGTTGAGTATGCTTAATGGAGTCTAAGTCGACAATGGTTTCAGCTAAGATGATATGGAAAGGGTTATGACCATTCTCAACTTGCTCAAGGACGTGAGCGATCTGAAAGTTACCTCTGCCTTCTGTGGAAACTAGTAGGAATTGTGCATAAAGGTAGAAGCTTATGATTCTTTGCCAAGACTTGCTATTCTTTAGTTCAGAACTTCCTAATTCTAACAAGGGTTGAGTCAGGAGAGATTGACCATCAAAACATGGAAGTATTTGGCCTAGGGTTATTCCAAGGAAACTAGCTAGGGATTCTGGAGCTTGGTTGTAAGCAGAGGGTAATGCCAAAAGAGCATTAGAATGATGCATCTTATTTAGAATACCTTTAAATTCTTCAAACTGGGGGCATAGTTCAACTCCATTGAAGTGAAAGACATGATGTTTGATGCTCCAGCATTCTACAGCTTCATGAAGAAGTTTGGTGTCGAAAGGGAAATTCAAGAAATCTTTAAACTCTGTAAGGCGACATGGATTTAAAGAATTGCAGATCTCTGTTTCCAACCCTTCTAGATGCTTCTTCAGAGTTTTTACTGATTTCTAGAACATCTTGAGAATAGGGGAAGTTTCTTAGAGGTTGTTTAATGTTTTCTAAGTGCTCCAGAGCTACCCTAGAGGTTCTATTTATGGCCCACGAGGTTTGGGGAAGTCCTAATTCGAAAAGGAGTCAAAACAGAGTGAAAATCGTGAAGAAAAGCCCAAGAAATGAGGAAGTGGCGTTGCGGTCCAACGCTAGTCTAAAGAGTAATGTTACCACTCAACGCAAGTCCCTTAGTGGCATTGCTAGAAAACACCACTCCCTTAAGTGGCGTTGGGCCCTGTTCTAACTCTGTTCGGTGTATCGACGGTTGATGCAAGATTTTTGAGGTTCTAGGAAGATTCTATGCATGACATTTCATACATACACGAGAGAAACCATAAGAAAAGCATTCATGCATACATAAATTTGCAAATTCACACGTATACATTTGTATTAATTAGAAAATTTGCATACATGAGCATTAGCTAGAAAAATTACATACATTTGCTAGTAATTAGTAGAAGAAACATTCATACATGCATCCATAATGTTTAATAATCATGCATACATCCATATTTGTACCAAATGTGTAAATTACAGGTACATATAGAGTTCAAATATAGAAATGAGGAGATCTACTCTTCCTCCTCTTCCTCCTCATCTTCGGACTCCTCTGACTCCTCATCATTGCTAGCTGGCTGACTTATAATCTCACCACTGACATGCTGACTCCCAGTGTGAACTCCACCAGCTTCTCCAGTTGGGACACCTAAAGCTGCAAGCTGAGCCTTCAAACCATCTACCATCCTAGAAGTAAAGTTATGAGCCTTTCGCAATGTATCATAAGTCTCCACTTTATGTGACTTGCTCCCCTGAAAGTATGATGACAGGTGGGAAACCTCATCGATAGGAACCTAGATGAAAGAAAGAGTTAGGATCCAGATATAGATGTAAGCAAAAGAAAGAATGTGAAGATAGCTTACATGAATGCATCCATCTATATAAGAAATAGAAGGATCAGTTGCAGGATGGAAAGTATGCTTAGCCAAATTGGCAACAGTCATGTGATGCACTAACAATCCAGGATATTTTGAAATATGGCCTGGTACAACATCTCCTTGACTGCTAGAAGCATGGCAAGATGAACGAGGTCTAGCAGGCTCTGAACTAGGCATAGCTCCTATAGTGGAAGCACGAGTCCTCCTACTCGGCCCGGGGGTAACGACTGGCTCAACACTGGGGGCATCATTGTCATCATCACCTAAACCACCAGAATCTCCATCATCCTCATCTATATCAGAACTAGTAAAGGTGACAACACCCATAGATATAGTCAAAAGAGCGAATGTGAATCATGCAAGCTAGAAATGCTACCATTAGAAAACAAAGGATTAAATTTTACCTTGCTAAGCATCCTGGCAAATAAGGGTAGCATGGGGAGGCATCTCGAATGCAAGAAAGAAGTGTAATCCTTGGAGCGAGAAAGAAAGGATGTACACTCAAAGCCATCAAGAGCTGTAGCTAAGATGTTGTTCATCAGCTCATGACCCCAAAACATGTCAATAGGTGGATCACAGGGTCTCCTGCGAAATTCAGTCAAATACTGTCGCCGAACCCTCTCTCCCAGGAACTACATCCTGACTCTAGGTCCCTCCAAAAGGATCTTCAGGTCATCCTTAGGTAACGATGCGAACGCGTAGGGTGGCCATCCCTACATCTATCCTAACCATCACCTGTCAAGCTGAAATAGAAAGGTTCAAGGTAAGTATTTCAAACTCATGTTAATTATTTTGAACAAACAAACTTGCTTTTATTTATTTTACCCTAGAAGTAGTCAATGAGTTAAGGTAAATGCGATGAACATAGACATCAGCATCATGGATGCACAATCGCTGCAAGCCCTAGCGCCTGAGGACAGGGAATACATATCGAGACTCAAGAGGGAAGAACTGAAAAACCAAGCCTAACTCGATGGCCCAGACTTGCAAGAAAGGGAGTTCGTATAAACAAAAGAAAGCAATCAAGATAAAAATGAGTTAAAATAACTCACATGAGTGGCATGCCAGAAGCAGCAAAACTTCGCTGCACCATGAGAAACCCTATCCATGTAAAGATATAGATAGGCCAAAGCGGGGGAACCCCAGTCATAGCCGCTCATCTGCTCAAAGTCTCTAAGGATGGGGATGAAGTGCATGCCAATGGTAGAATTCGTGTCACAGAAAATAGTGCTACCTAGCAGGTAAAGAATGAAGACACGGGCTATCTGATCGAATCTTCAATCAAACTCTAGCCTATAACTCAGGAGATATCTATCTAAAGCATCAACATAGATCTTCTTAAGGCTCTTCCACTTAGGAACCATGCCCAACATTCAATGGATATACTCATTCTAAAAATCACAATGAACTGAGTATATCCCTCCATCCCAGAAGATCCGCTCACCAGCACAAGCTAATCCGGTAATAGCAGAAAATGAAGCTAGAGACAGAGTATACTCCCCATAAGGCAACTGGAATATGTGAGTGGTATCAAACCATCGCTCCATCAACGCCTGCATAGAACGGCGGTCGCATCGAGAGCTCACCTGCTCATCCATATTCTCAGGAAAAGTGGAAAGAAGAGGGCCAAACCCAGCCTGAAGCACTAAGGCCTGCACACCTAGAGGTAATCCTCTCTAGACTACTCTGACCTTGGAGAAATTTCCATTATAGCTGAATGTAGTCTCATCTCCTTGCAAGGAAAGTAATAGGTACATTTCCTAACTCAGTCACCTAACTTCTTGTATATAGTTTGTATTTCTAACCTAGGAAGCCAACATTCATTCATATTTGTTCATTCACATTCATTCACATTTATCCACATTATTCAATCATTCATATTTGTTTATTCATATTTATTCATTCATACTAATTGTTTATCTAATCATTCATGTTCATACTTTCATGTTTCCTTAAAGTGAGCATATTATCATAACTTGTCCATAAAATGTGTAAATCATGTCTAAATCATGCATAAGTGGTATATATCAGTCTATTTTTTAAATCATAAAGCATCCAATCATGCATTAGAAGACGGTTCGGGCTTCAAAATCTCTACCGGGACTGAGACAAGCATCAATGCCAGTCCCAGCAGTTGTGTTGCCCATAACGCCGGTCCCACGACACTCCCAGTAGTGGCGTTGACATCTGGCAGTCCTAGTTGGCAGCCAATTCAGGTTTATTTTACAGATTTTTGACAAATTTCATAATGACCAGTCAAAATACAATCAAATTGAGGCGTTTAGAGGTTTACCCGGTCTCCGATTGAGCTACAGAGGTGAAATCTAGCATTTGAAAGTGGAGAAATCCTTCCTCCTCTTTGAATTCCACCCAAATCAGCTCGTATTACTTCATCTCTAACCCGGATGAGGCTAATTGGCTCCCATGTTGATTCTAGATCCAGATCCTCAACCATTTTGCCTTTTGAATGAAGTAATTAGGTTAAGAAATGAAGAAATGAGAAGAAATGGAAGTTTGGGTAAAATTTTTCAATTTTTTGGCAAAAATAATCAACAGCCTGCCACTTTATATGCCAATTTGACAAATTACCATTTTGGCCCCTGAAGAAAATTGTCAAAAAAAGACAAAAGTTTTGATGCAAATAGGTCCAAAGTTAAAATTAAGGCCAAGGAAGGTCAATTTGAGCCCAATTGGGGGCAAATTTTGGAAGATTATCAAACATGACAGACAATTATAGTCAGAATGACAAAAGATGACAATCAAAATGATAGAAATTACAGAGAATCATTTTTTAGATATATTTTTATCTGAAGTAAATTTAGAAGTTAAAATTCCCCAGTGAAGTTATTCTTAAAATAATTGGATAAGTTTATAATTCCCAATAGAGCTATCTCAATTATTGATTGCATCCCAGTGGTAGTACATGGAAGATAAAGATGGAGGATCTTTCAGAATTTAAGTCTAGGAAAGCAGAAATTCCCTAGTGGAGTAGCTAGGATAGGATTCCTACATTTTGATATCATTCCAACTTTGGCACTAGGATAGTATTCATGTATCTGATAGTACTCCAAAACTTTATGCCAGGGTAGGATTTCTACATATGGATAATATTCCAAATTTCTATGCCAGGATAGGATTTTTGCATAGTATTCTAAAATGCCAGGATAGGATTTCTGCATTTGAATGATATTCCAAAATCCCATGGCAGGATAGGATTCCTACATTTGGATAGTATTCCAATTTTTCCCCATAGAATTGGTCAAGGCAGCCGAGGTCTGAGATCAAGCTGCAAAACCCAGAGAGCTAGATCAGGGAAATCCCTATGGAGTTACACCAAGGCAGCCGAGGTCCAAGGTTAAGCTTCGCACACCGAAGTCGAGGTATGTAATTCTTTTCAAAATTATATGTTTTCACTTTTTCTTGATTTTCCATATTATTGGATAATACTACAAACCTCCGACAAACCGAGGGCAAACTGTTAACACCTAACTTTGAAGTAGGAATACGGAAGCGGCTTAGAGGCCTATTGATGATCATTCATGTTTTAAATAGCATGAATTAAGTTGATATCTAATTCTAAAGATTGCATCACATTCATTCAAAGTGTTTTCCAAGCTTACAGAAGCATGTTTTTCCTAAAAATCATGTTTTAAGCATAAACAAAGCATTTTTCAGACGGTTTTCATCATAACTATTGCTACACATATCCAAATGATTTGAAATTTTACTGGTCAATAGTTGAGGCTATTTTGCATGATTCCTCAGTTTTAAATTTTTGCAAAATTCGACATTTGGAGGCCAAAAAGGCACCAACGCCACTTGTCCTAGTGGGGTTGGGCATCAACGCCACTCCTAGGACTGGTGTTGAAACCCAATGACACATAGGAGACTGGCATTGGGCCTCTAATGCTAGTACCCTATTTTCAACTATTAAAAGCCTATTTTCAGGCTGTTCTGACCTGGAATGGCCTGTATGAACCGTACATGTGTCCTAAATCTCTAGAAGACCATTTTTGACCAACATGTCCTCTGCTTTAAGCTCTAGTCATTGTGTTTCACTAGGAAACTAGTGTTGGTAACCCTAGCTTAAGTTTTAAGCTAACTCAGCAATAAATATGCTTCTAAAACTAGGTTTTAGGAGGGGGCAGTAGTTCTACATGAATTTAGGGTTTGGTCAGCTATACCAACACTCTAAACTCACTTTAATTGCAAAAGACTTTGGCTTTTTACATGTTTTAACACTTATACACTTAAAATCTCATATTTTGGCATTAAAGAAGGGTTTTTTTGGAGCATTGGAGAGTTGAAATAGCATTCCAGCAATCTTAAATCCATAAAAGCAATACAAAGAAGTCACTCAAATCAAATATGAGGGTCTTCAATCGCTTCTAGCCAACTTTTTAAGAGGCACATCATCTTTTCCTTCATATTTTCATTGTTTTCATGATGTGCATGCCATAAGTGCATTGTTTTGAATGTTTCATTGCTGTAATATTCTATTTTGCATGTTTAAATTATGTTTTTGTATGTTTGTATGATTAAAATGCCATTCTATGCCATGTTCATGCATCATAAATGTTAAAAATTGCATCTTTTGCATGTCTTTATTTTTATATGATCAGATCTGAATCATTTGATGATACAAAAGTGTTTTTCATGCACAAAAATCTTTTCTTTTCATGTTTTATTGTATAAAAATTATTTATTTTGCATAAAAATTTCATCTTTTTGAGTTTTAATGCATAAAGGTTTCATCTTTCATATTTTAATGCATAAAGTTGTCTTCCTTTTGTATTTTGAATGAGTAAAGTTTATGGATTTTCTATAAAACATGTTGATTTAATGTTTTCATAATAAAGTTTGCATCTTTTA
Source organism: Bocquillonia castaneifolia (assembly GCA_948193215.1). NCBI lineage: Eukaryota > Viridiplantae > Streptophyta > Magnoliopsida > Malpighiales > Euphorbiaceae > Bocquillonia > Bocquillonia castaneifolia. The sequence goes on along the minus strand of CANYLF011400598.1, from coordinate 2,307 downwards.
TGTGTTTTATTCATAAAGTGAAGTTTTTAATGTTGTTTTGCATGAAGAGTTTGCATCTTCTTTTGTGCTTTAATTTATGTGACGATTAGATCTAGGCCATATTAACATGTTTCATGCATTACAACATGTATTGGTGAATATTTTTTGCATATTTTGTTTCTATACGTATGAATTTTGGACTTGGTAAACCCGAAAATAGTGTTTTCTATCAAATTGCACTTCTGATTTTCTGTCTAGTCACCAACACCACAAGCAAGAGTGGCGTTGGGCCTGAACGCCTGTGGGTAAGTGGCGTTGGGCCCAAATGCCAGTCCATGGAGCGGCGTTGGTCTCTATCTTTGCTTCTTTTGTGTTGTTGCATGTGTACTAGCTGTGTAGAGGACTGTAAAGGGATATCTAGTAGTTTTCAAGTGGAATATAGTGACGAGGTAAGTGTTCTGAACTTCTTTGGTAATTGTTTAGATCTGTTTATGCATGAAACTAACTAATTAATGTCTTTGGTAATGTTTTTAGGTTAAAATTGTAGAAACCTAGGTTGTATTGATGTGTTGTGTGTTGATATCACCTCTTGCATGTAATTTGGCTTAATTAATGGTTGGTGATTATTAAAACTAATTCTTGTTTATTATTAGTAACTCACTGTTGCATGTTTGTATGTAAAAAGTAGGGTGTAATTGTTATGTGTTTATTGCTTTGTTAGAAGGAATGAAGGTTAGCATAAAACTATGAGTATTGGGTAAAGAATCACATGCTAAGAATCGATGAGGCTGATCCTTGAATCTCTGGGGTCAATGCAACTTTCATATTCTTAAGAGGAATCGAGATGTACACCTTGTAAGATATTCCCGATGTCGATTCGGGTGGCGACTACCACTTCAACCCCGCAGCTGAACTCACAGTGCCGCAGTTGCTAGTCATGGCTCAGGCTCTGAGGCAAAATATCCTTGTCTGCACACCTGAAGCCACTGGGGAAGATGATAATGACTTTGCCCACCTCCCCTTGGGTAGTAAGGATACTTATGTAAGCGAAGAGGTAATGCATTTCATTTCACAATGTCGGGGCACTAGTCCCTGGAGAAAGGATTATATCCCCGACACCTTATGCCGAGGTATAATTAACCACAAGCTGGAGGAGATGGAAGGTGTGTTGATGTAAGACAGTTATTGTCGTCAGGCGTATCACAAATCACTTATGCTGGATGGAGTGAAGATTGAGTTGGAGAAGAAGTTGCCGAAGCTCAATTCTTAGTTATCGTTGGCTAATGTTGCACTTCTTAGTCTTGAGACCATTCAAATGGAAAATGCCAAATTGAAGGCTAAGTTGGCTGCTTCCCAAAAGGAGTTGGTGGAATCTCGGGCCCAGCTCACCCCTATGGTTGGGGCTTTGGGTGTAGCGAATACTTCTGTTGGGAACCTAGCCCCGATTTTTGTCTGCCTGCTACTGCTGATTTGGAGGCTGAAACTGTCTTGCTTAGGTCTGAGCTTGTCCACATCTGATAGGATACTGCTGATTGTAGAGCCCTGCTTGCTCGTGATAATGGGGAGTTGGTGATGGAAAGCATGATTGCATATGGGAAGCGGTTGAGAACTCTTTTTCAAGAGCGAGTTCTCGAGGGAGATTTTGCCTTCCTTTCAGAGATAGATGAGTCAATTCTGATCCAAAAATGTGGTGAGAGGAGTGTGAGGCAGAATCAGGGGTCGTAAGATGTGTGCCCCTGATTTTCATGTACCTTTGTAAAATCAGGGTTGTGTCTGTTGTTGATGCGGACTCAGTTGTTAGAGCCGATCCTCCTACATGGACCTTTACTAAGCAGATTAGTTATGACTGGGGGTGTGCAACGGATGGTTTGGACAGTTCAGCTTAAAAAAATCTAAAACCATTCAGTTTATGGTTTTAAATATATGAAACCAAACCAAACCATTTATTTAAAAAATCAATGGTTTGGTTAATTAAAATTTCGGTTTGTATCTGTTTTCATTCGGTTTGAACCAAAGTTTGTGAGATCAAAATGTGAAAAATAATTGTGGTTTTGTGAAGTATAAATTGTAAAAGTATAAAACTGAAATATTTATACTATAATTCCTCCATTTCATGTTTCCACAATTACACTTTGGGCATAAAAGCCTATAAACAGTAAAAAAAGATAGTAATTTATAAAAATAGATTGCAATTTGCAAGTGGTACCTAATAAGCTTAGGCATATGATACTCACATATTGTAATTTTTATAAATTATATTATGTTTCTATACTTTTAGCTTATAGTGTTTACAAAATTACATATTTACATTTAGCTTATAATATATTG